>QJPP01001048.1:0-10000 GCA_003996215.1 Jaltomata sinuosa | reverse complement strand
AGGAATATTTTTATGGCGGTTCTTCCTTCTAATGACCGGCATATCTATGATTCTTTTCTCCCAGATGAAGCAGCAGGCATTGGTCCGTAGAACCTATAAAAAGGAGATGGTTGTGGCGCGAAGTACTCTTGTGCACCTACGTCATTTGGCTCGCGCGTAGAAGGTGGGGTTCATAGTCTTCCAGGCCTGCTCTGGGGGCTTCTAGTATCGATATGAGTAGTGCGCGTATCAGAATATGTTCTCACAGGGCCGGAAGGAGCGCACGCCGAGTTAGATAAAGCAAAGGAGGGTCCTGTCAAGTCGGTCCGCTAACGCCTTATCTTCCTATTTATAAGCCACAGCCTACTTCGACGTTTCCAATTTCCCATAGAGGAACTGCTTCCTGCGTCTGCGGCCGTTGCAGCTAAACTAACGGAGGAAGGAGGAGGGGAAGGGTGGCGGACATCAAATGGATTAGAGTTATCACAGAACTGGAAGAGGTTCGATTCCTCTTTGATGTTGTTAAGCCAAGAGCGCAAAGCGCATGCGCGAAATGAGAGCTAGAGGAATGGGAAGACAAGAGAATGCCCGGGTACTCCATCTACCAAAAGAAATGATTGAAATAGAGCGAAGAATGGAAAGGCAGGCTGCGAAGGCGCTGACTCAATGATAGGATTGAACTCAAAGGGAAAAGGAAATAGGCTAAGCAAGAGGATTTACCATCTATCGTGAAAGATGAAGTGACTCACCAAGAGCATTGCCCATCAGGGGCTGCGGGGTCAGGAGCTAGAAGAACTAAACAAAAACAAAATGGCCGTAGAAGGATAGCTTTCAGAATAAGAAAAGGCACCTTATTAGCACGATAGGGGGATGCTTAGACAAGCAAAAAGCATTCAACAAAACTGAATAAATTCTTTCTTAGGAAGGATTCCCTTTACTGAAGCTTAGGAAGGAATGGAAAGATAGGAAGCTTGGAGAGCTAATGGAAAGAAATGCGTAAGAAATAACAGATCTGCGATAGAAGTCGAATACGATTAAGTAACTAGGGGCAAGATACAGACTTTAGAGCGTCAAGTCATACACAAACCGGAGTGACTTCACTACCTGAAGAAAGAAAGCTGCTTCGGCAGGGTCGAAGAAGACGTGTAAGACACCGAGGGGCCGGGGCTTCTTTATTGTAAGGCGTCTAGAAGCCCAATTTTTGGATTTTTTGTCGTGTCTTATGGTCATGTTCACAAAGGAAAAGGCTCTCCATGGGCAGCATCTGCTTCGGCTCAAAGCGAATAGGCTGGCAGTCTTGAAGCGAAGGAGAATTCTTTAACTGTTCGGTGTCGGCATCTTTTCCTATCTATAACTGTTCTCCTAACCGGGCAAGGTAATCGGCTAACCGGGAATTCATCTTCATAGCTAAGTCCCAAGGAGGCAGGTTGGAATGTACGGGCGTAGGTTACCGTCTCGTCCTATGAATGATAGCCTTTTCAGGCCGCCCACGGGATGCGCTGTACGGTAGTAGTTTATGTTAGCTGCTTATCCGGTGCCTTCTTTACGACTTTCGACCAAATTGAAGAAACTCTTGTTTAGTCAGGACGTCGTTCCCGTCCCTTGTGGTGCTTTTTCAACCCCTTGCTTTGACTTGGTAAATTGCATCTGGATTCTCTCCAATTCCAACACATACCGCATTATCTGCATCACCAGTTCTAGGCGTATACTATGTTCCAGAGCCTTTAGTTTAGTTGCAGAGTTAGAAGCTACTATATATAGATAGTGCCCGATTTCTATATCCTGCCTGCGAATCGAAGCTCTTATCTCTCTAGCTCATGAATAAATCACCCGCCGAAAAGGAATAGCCGGAATAGAATGAAGGAATGATTCAATCTTCCATCATTTCAGAGCCGACGCCTCCTTTTCTGCCTTTCTATCTATACTTCCCATCCGGAGGAGCAAGTTATGGAACAATTGAGCTTATTGCTGGGCTGGTTTTTCAGAGCCAGCAATTGGCTGTCGGATTTCATCCCACAACTAGAAGAAGATCGCTTCGGGGTAACTGTGGTGTGGCTGAATGTAGAGTAGTCCGCCCTTACAGCCTTTGATCAGTAAATTATTTAGAACTTCGGAAGATGGTCAAGGTAGCTTGCTTCCAAGCCACTGCACTAGATGGGCATGTAGTCGTAGTAGTCGGCCCAGAATGCCTCTCTTCTTTACTAAAATACTATTTTGGATGAATGGGGAAGTCGCTCTTTGATCTGCAGAATAAGGCTTAGGAGCTCTCTCTTTTATGGCAGAGATCTCTCCATACCAAGAAAGCAAATCACAATGGATCGAAGCCCTCCTTTTCCTTCCAATTAGTGAGATTCTATCTCTTACTTGGGAAATTGTGGTCAAGCCCTCCCTTTATTCCTCGGAATCGAGCGGGCAGCAAGAATGAGAATCAACCTATATAACATCTATTCCCATGTAGTCGGCATTCTAGAAGCAAAGCTTCCCGGTCGCCTGCCTCCTTGTGTGGAAATGCTTTTCATGATCTCCAGCTCTTTCCCACCAGCTCGTTCTTTACTAGGCATCTAGGCGAACCCGCTGGGTTAATTAACTCAACGTAAAGAAAGCTCATTAGGTCAAAACTAAGGGAGTGCTTACTAATAGCGAAAGGTTAACATCTCTCCGCCCTTATTAGTAGTAGCGAACATCAGGTAACTTCGTGCTGTAAAACGACAGATTGGTAATGAAAGGCAATGTACTAAGAAAACGCAACTCTATTAGACCTTTATCTGGAAAAAGCTGGAAGAAAGGTGAGAAAGAAAGGTTGCCTACTACTAATAAGGGCGGGTAAGAAAGAGAGGTGAGGTGACTAGCTTAGTAACTTTATTCAATCTAAAAGGTTGGCTCAGTGGGTTGGTTTGGCCGCCTTTAAGTGAAGGGGCGCATCCACCGAAGATGGCAGCGGGAAAGACGGGAGCACGAACGAGGTAGCTTATGCTTTTTTTCATCCTCACTACCTGGTTTATAGTAGAATCTGGAGAATATGAACTTCTCGCATTCTTCTTTTTGGTACGTTGTTATGAGCAGCTCTGGTGCTCGATCTTAGGTCTGAGGTATGGGTCGAATCATGATAAAGAAGGTTCGGTGGTTGTATAATTCCCAAGCTGAAAGTCGTATACTTTAAAAGTAGATGGAGTGATCAAGCGGCCCTTCTTGCGCCAACATACATCCAATGGCATAGAGTGATGCGTCAGTATGAACATGGAACTCCTTATGGTTATGATCTAGGGACGGGACTGATCCCGAAAGAGAGGTCTTTCTTTATGGTTATGAAATCGCTTTGATTGAAAAGCAAGTCGATGATGCCATAAGTCAAACGGGCGGGTGAGGCGAGAGTCCTTCACTGCACTCACTGGAGAGAGGGTAACATATCCTATATAGTAGTAAGGTCTTATCCCTTTATTAGTAGCCGAAGTGTGGGCCGGCTAATTCAGGAAAAAACTTTCACATGTGCATAGGAAGACTAGAACATGTTTAATAAGCCTTAGTCGACCTCCGGAGGACAACAATTTTCTTTTCCAATCTGAGATTCTCTTTTTCATTTTTTCCAGTAGAGGAAGGTTCTCTCTTTATTCTCTTGAGGGACATACTTGATAGGAATTTTTTATTCCTCTTCAATGATCTGGAATTTCTGCGAGGAGCTCTGTTCGAGAGGAAGCACTGGCTCTTATCGAAATTGACCTTTTGGCCATTACAATATTACAATCAGCTTCTTACTTCTTTCCAGAAAGATTTTTTGCTTCTTAAGATTCTGTTTATGGCTATTATATAATATTAGAACATCGTTATCAAAGAGAAAGTAGGAGAGTGCTGGGCACGATCTCGAAGCATGGTAAGATGTTATCATTTTCAATGATACCATTAGCACTTCTTCAGCCAAAATCAACAGGCTAGGTTTGGAACCCTTGTCGCAGCCCTCGAGAAGCTGGAAACCATGTGGCACACCATCCACAAGCACTCCAAAGTCTTCATTACATAAACATCCATCTATCAAATTCTGCCATTTCTCACAAAAGCCCATTCGATCCAAAAAGATGCTTTTGCTATATCCTAACTTTCTTTTGACCCCCCTCCCTCCTATGTTTTCTTTAGGTTAAAATCCCCTATCACTTAAAGCCACCTCGTGAGCCAAGGAGATCTTCTCTACTTAGTCCTTTAACAAAAGCGCCCCTTTTTCCTTAACTATTTTTATAGGGAGAATCAAACAAATTCTTCGAGCTAGAGAGAATTTTTTAGATTTACAAAGCTCTCCTTCAAATATCCCATAAATAAAGGTAGGTCGGAATCGGTTAAAGAAGGACTTTAGACTTTCGGAATAAGGGCAATGAAATTTTTGGCTTTTTTTTATTTTAATGACCCTTGAGGGGGTCAGGGGATGAGCAACACCCCCAGGCCTTATCATAAATAAAACAAAAAAAGAAATACAAGGAGGGGGACATAAACCTTACCTCCGATCCTATGGTGGTTCATAAGTTAGCAAGCCTACTAAGGCCGGCCAACTCATCCCCAATAATAGAAAGATAAACCTAGGACTATGCACCTAAGAAGAGAGGACTCCTCTCATTACAATAATTCTAGGAAAGCATAAATAAGGGAGACTCTCCCCTTACAAAGTAAGAAAAGAGCCTAAACAAAATAGACATCTTCATAAAAGCTATATGCAAAGGAACATAGCCTAAAGGAAGATGGTATACTAAAGAAGTAGGAACAAGTGAAGACATGTCCAAAGCCTGAGAGTATCAGAAACCAAGCTAGAGCTAAGGGGGTTTCTTGATCCTTTTCAACTTCCTTCTCCTTCAATTTGCCCCATTTTGTCTAGAATAAAGTAGCCTCTAGTCTCTTGTGGTAGTTGTTGAAAGCTGTAATAGTGTTGGGCAGAAGTCACCACATGGCTATATTTAGAAAGAGTGTCAGCTGGGAAATTTGCTTCTCTGTAAACATGTTGCACTTAAAACTGTCCAGCAGAGAAATTAGCTCTTGAAGCTCACTAATGTACTCACTAATGCTCCATGGGGGCTTGAAATCATGCTTGAGCCATTTGACAAGAAGTTCTGAATCAACCTCCAATATGACCCTGCTATACCCATGTTGGATACACCAAGTAATACCAAATATTACAGCCTGAATTTCAGCTTGATTGTTGGATCCAACACCTAGAGGGGTAGCAAAAGCATAAATAAGGTTGCCTTTACTGTCTCTAAGTATGCCTCCTGCTCCAATTCTTCCCGGATTCTCTAGTGCACTACCATCAGTATTCAATTTAACCATGGAAGGAGGGGGTTTGTACCAACAGATTTGAATAACCTTCAACTCATGTTGACAGTTTTCAATACAGAGCACCAGATCCCTCCAATTAGTAGGCCAAGTAATGTAAGGATAAGTAGTGATCAGAAACATACTTATATCCTTAATAATAGAGAATTTCACTCTTGAAGAACTAGATTTCTTGCCTCCATACTTGCTGGCACACATGTTCTTCCACAAGTTCCAACATATAAATATAGGAGTAACTTGAAGAATCAGTTTATGCACTTCATTATGGTGTTTGATAATCCACCACCTCATAAGAAGATTTCTCAAAGGTGTAGTCTCATGTTGAATTCCCAAAAAATCAGAAAAGAACCTCCACACATGCTTAGAAAAATGCCCAGACACAAAGATATGCTCAATAGTGTCTTGCCCAGGTCTGTAACAGCAAAAGCAGTCAGCTGGTTCATGACCAAATGAAGTAATCTTCTCATTTGTTGGTAATTTACCCCTAACAGCTCTCCACAGTAGAAAAGAAGACTTGAAAGGGACATTTTTGTGCCACATTTTTGTGTTGGACAGTGTCTTGTTCTTCTTTTTTCTCACCACTTCCCAAGCTGAAGAACAAGAGAAGTTGCCACTAGTGTTGGGTTTCCAAATTGCTTGGTAAGGGGTGCCTTCTTGATATCTGAAATTGGTGCTGAGGATCTTATGAATGAAAGCTGGAGGGGCATGTTGTCTCACCATGTCCTCATCCCAATTTCCATTGATTAAAAACTGAGAAACAGTCATGTTGTTGAGCCTAGGAGGGAGATTTCTGTGATTAGCAAGAGGCCCCACTCCAAACCAATCATCCCACCAAAAACTGCAGGTACCAGACTTTAAAGACCACTGAATATGAGCCTCAGCAATGACTTTGTTTTTCATCATATGCTTCCAAACAAGAGACTGCCCTGTATCCCATTTCTTGGCAACTGGATTGGCCCTTTGGCAATACTTAGCTTTGAGAAAATCTCCCCACAATGATTTTTTGGATCTGAAAAGCCACCATTGTTTATATTGTAGAGACAAACAAACATCCTCCAGTTGTCTCACACCAATTCCACCTTCTTCATAAGGAAAGCTGAGGGTTTCCCAGGAAGCCCAATGGTACTTCCTCTTGTCATTGTCCCATCCCCAGAAAAAATCTGCAGTGAGGCTTTGAATTTGTTTGAGGGTAGTTTTGGTAGGAGAGATAGCTGCCAGAGTGTGAATAGGAAGAGATTGTAAGACAAATTTAACAAGAGTAACTCTCCCATCATAGCTAAGCATCTTGGATTGCCATCCCTTGATCTTAGAAATCACTTTAGAGACCATTCCAGTGAAGTAGATGATCTTCTGAACTCCTATATATAGAGGGCAACCAAGATAAGTTATAGGACTTTCTTTATAGCTGAAACCAGTAATGGTTTTTACTCTATCAATGATGTCTTGAGGAGTTTTAGTAGGTATCATGAAGTTTTGTAAGGGAAATGAAATTGGAATTCAAACTTAGGGCTTAACAGCGCCTTCAGCAAAGAAATTGTGAACCGCCCTGACCAATTCGTCAACAAAAATATTCCAACAGTGATAATAAAAAAGACCTGGGAATCAAAAAATTGAAAGGATAGGGGAGTCACAGCCCCCAACCAAGGGAGTGGTTACATTCACTATGTCCCCCTTATTCCCGACATGCTATGGTTCCCCGGGGCTGTCTCGCGAAGATCTTTGATCCGAACCTTCGCATCTACTCTCTCTTAGAGGATGAACCACGCCTTCGCTATCGCAAGAATATAGCGATCGAAGAGCTATGGCTCAGCTGCTTCGCGTATTACACCGTATTGCCCGAAGGGGGCATGCTGCAAGAGCGTAGGTGAGTGATAAGCATAGGAGGCGTGCCCGAAGGGCAGCGGCAGCAGTGTGGTTCCCGTCGCTAGATTGAGATCTGCAGGGTGGCGGGTACTTCGACTGCCTTGTATCAGGTGAAGAGAAGGGGGTGGTAGGCTTAGTAGGTCTCGAACCTACAATATCACCGTTATGAGCGGTACGTTTCAACCAATTAAACTATAAGCCCCTATGGATCTCTACATGCAATTCGCTCACTTCGGGAAGAGCGGACGGAAAGAGAAGGCCTTTGTCCTATCTGCTTCTTCCTCTTCCCAGGAATAAAGAATTTTCGAAAAAAAAAAGATTTTCGTTTTTTCTTTTTGTTTATAGATTTCTTATTATTATTATATAAATAATATTAAGCAAGCGGCCCTTTCGCGACTCAAACAGCCGGTACGCTTTCCGGCTCAAACGGGCGGGGGCTTTCTATTTGCTTGCAATGCCGGCTGTTCGCCTTTAGTTAGAAGTAGAAGTAGAGGGCGCCATTTGCCCTACACTTCAGAAAAAGTCAAAAAGTATGGATGAAGTAAAAAAAAGTACATAAGGAGTGAGAAAGAAAAACTTGGTTACGGGAACCGAAGGTTAGGCCGACTACTTTAGTAGAGCAAGACCTAAAAAAGTTTATTCCTACCCCTTACCTTTTCTTTCAATGTTGCCAATTCCCAGAATACTAATGTACCCTCGTGTATACAGTTGTCCAACTACTTTCTTCCTCCGACTTCTTTAGCCACTTCCGCATCTGTCGTATTCGGGAAAACTTGCTTCGTGGCGGAGCATTTAGCAATGCCAGCAGCCTGGTGAGGGCTGGCTGTCTGAGGACAGGTTAAGGCAGGGCCTGTTGGGCTTGCTTCTCATGAGATTGGGTGAGGGAATCAGAAAGGGTCTCAAAAACCGGGCGGGCGGGCTTTTGGGCACACGGAAAAATAGAAGTGGGTGGAGGGTGCTTCTCAGCTAGAGTTGGGGAAGGGGTCGCTATAGTGGCTAGGGTGAGTCTTCCTACACGGCTGGACGACCGATTCTAGACAAAGTTGCGGGGGTTACCACCACATCCTTTCCCGATAGACTTGAAGTTCTTCATAGGCAGGCGGGGTACAAAATCTTCTCTCAAAATGAGAGAGACCAGAGATTACAGAGGAAGGTATTCGGTTCAAAAAGATACGGCAGTCAGAACAGCTTCAGTCCAAAATTGACTAAGGACAGAAGCAAGCTACAAGCCTTAGCAACCGCTTTACTGCGGACCTTATGTAAAAAAAAAAGCAGCGAAGAAAACAAGACACTAAGTTGTTGCGCTAACTCGCTAGCGCTAGCGCACTACGACTTTTCAGCCTCCTGCAGGTCCCTTCATTCCCTCCGCCTTACACGGACTTAAAAGAGTACCTAAGGCGGATTAGTGGTTTATTTGAAAAAGGGATTTTATTTACCGTAGCTTTTAGACAGCTAACAGCTAAGCCACTAATCATACAGCTAATAAAATAAAGTCGGTCACTACTGAGACAGCTCATAAAAGTCATTTCAGGTTCAAGGGCTAAAGCTTCTCTTAGGAGAATCCCTTCGCTACACTCGACTTAAAGGCACCTACGAACTCACTCATAAGGAAACTCATCAAGTAGGTGTTTCGAGTCTTTCAAGTACTGGTGAAGCTTTAATTGAAGACCTTTCAGTGCCCTTTCATTTGGTCCCCTGGGTACCTTCTCCGCACTTACAGGTAAGCATTTCAAGTAGATAAGATCATAAAAGAAGAAATGGGAAGGAGTACTGCCATTATGCGCTATTATTTTAACTCGAAAGTCAATCATTCCCAGCTTTGATATGAAGGTATGGGTCAAAAGGGAGTATGTTAGTCAACTAGAGGGCTCTCACGGGGGTGTAGTCCACGGCTTTAGCCTTAAGCTAGGTTGGGCTGTAGTTCTTGTATTGGGCGAACCCAAGCGTTAAATAGCGTCGTTTAGTGGCGTGCAGGGAGTAGTCGTCTTGTTGCTGGTAGGTGCGACTATGTGAGTTGACAACAATACACCGCGGTATGTATGAGTCAAGATTTTACTTAGTGATCCGAAGGAGCAATTTGAATTACTGCAGACTGGTTTCCTCCCATATACCCCCGCTGATGCCTATTTCCTACCATTGAAGAAAATAGAGAAAACTGCTAATCCCACCCACGTCGTAAACGGATGCCCTACCTGATCCATTTCAAATCTAGCCGGAGGTCTTCGAGCCTTGTTACGGACTAAAGTCCTAAAGAAAAGCGACCCCAATCCCTCCCCAGCCCAGGTCAAAGGTCTTCCCGCCCTTTTTTTCAGGGGCAAAGTCAAGTTCGTTACGGTCAGCAAATCAGCCCCGCATCATATCGATAGCGATTCAGATCACCTCCCCAAGCCTGCCTAACCTAATTGTGTGTGAGCAATCAATCGTGACAAGTCGACCGATCCATAATGAAACTGTAGATAGAAGCCGTTTGTCGACCGATGGACTCATCCTCAATACCGTTTAGGCTCTCCAGTTAAGTCGGTTATCCGCCGCCTTTCTTTCCCATGGCCGAGATGGCCTTATGGGTAGCAGCCTCCCACAGAGATGGCCTTGTGGTCAACTTCTATTCTGCTTGTTGGAAGGTTCATCCGGATCTCTTCCCGGGTCAACCCACTCAATATCCGAGAGAGGGTAGGCTTTTCATGGAGACTATTGGGAACGGAAATGTGCCTAGGGTTAAGAACAACGAGAAAACTGCCTTCTGTCTGTTGCCATGGAATGTATAGGTAGGGATTGTTTTATGCTTGGAAAGCCCATTCCGCGCTCTCTATCCCTTTTTTTTGGCCATGAACCGTTTTTTATCGTGTTC
>QJPP01001047.1:660717-680864 GCA_003996215.1 Jaltomata sinuosa | reverse complement strand
GTATGTTGTTGCATGATATTCAGGAGATTATGGATAGACTATGTTGAGTCCCTTAGCGTGGTTTTAATTCAGTTAATTTGGGTGGATGTGAAATTAGAGATGTGATGTTAGCAGACGAATAATCAAGGGTTTAACATCTTCAGTTATAGCCTGTCGGAGAGAGTTTACCGTCCAAAAAATACAGAGATACCCAAACCTTACAAGAGTTAGTTATAGACTAGTTTAGGAGAGAGATCTGCAGACTTAGAGGGGTGATATTTGATCTAAGGGGGAGATGATAAAATAAAGAACCAAGCTGAGTCTTGTGACTCAACTAGTATAGAATTCTATAAAAGGCTATGATGGGATATCGACCCAGTCTTATTCCAGCAGATTTCCTAGCACTTCAATCAAAATGACATTATACTCAGATGTATTTGTTTCATACTTATGAACAAGTTCATGCACTTCATAAAGATTCACGGTCATGCTCAGCTCCTAGAACAAACATAAATTTGCTCCAGATAGTGATTCCAGTTTTACTCTATGATTCTATGAATCCCAGCTTTATACCATGAGACTCATTATATATGTAAACTCGTGTTTCACAATATGCTCAGTTCTATGTACTCAGTTCAGTCCTCAAGATATGCCTTAATAGACAATAAAATCATGCTACATCATGTATATGCTCAGACCAGATTTATTAAATAGTTCGTGCTGATGATTTTTTTACTCTAACCATGCTTCATATGTACAGAATGTGAGACACTCAGACCTTTGCACTTGACTTCTCAAATCTCGCCTCGAGTGGCTAGATTTCTCTAAGATTAGTCAAGACTGATCATTATTCCTGCATGCAAATGATGCTCATGCTCCCACTCTACTCCTTCAGTGATCTTGGCTTATGTTGTCATAGGTGTTAGTTGAGGAATCTAAGTAGTAGCTTAGATGGGAAGTATTGGTTTTTTTCCTCGATGTATTGGTTCTACCTTAGATAGTAAGTGTCGAAAAAATGCAAGGTAAGGATTATTCCTATGTAATAGATAGATGAGGAATTTTTGTATGCCTCATTGTAGAAGTTCTTGAAGATGCAGCTTCCAGATATGCTAGGGAAGAGGAGAAGTCTTAGATAGTGTTAGCTATAGAGAAGCCATAAGATGATCATAGTGAAAGGCTTGAATGTCGTGATGAAATACATGTAGGCTTTTGCCTTGGGTGACTAGTGACCCATTGATTAAAACTCAAGGTTAGTTGATTTTTGTGATAAGAAGGAATATCATTCTTGGGAGTTAACTCCAGATGCAAGAGATTTAGTCGAGATAGGCTTGAACATGGTGAAAGTAGGTAGTTAGACTCAGACTGTAACACCCTGAAAGTCGAATCAGCTTTTAACTCAGAAACTTGCAGAAAATTTTGTACTTCCAGGGATCACGGGTCAAGTCCATGAGTCATGGGTGGTTCCACGAGTCATGGAAGTGACTCGTGATTCCATTCCAGCAGACCATATTCAAGTCTGAGAACCACGAGTCAGTTTCATGGTTCGTGGAAGCTTCCATGGGTCGTGGAATCAACTCGTGAAACTCAAACAGAGAGTGGTTAAGTCCCCCAGGAACCACGACTGAGTTCTATGACTCGTGTAATTTTCCACGAGCCATCCTGTTGAGCCATAGGATATCTTCAGCCGCCTGGAATTTTGGCTCAAGAACCAAGACTCTATTCCAGGAGCCGTGATTGGTTCTACGGTTCGTGAAAGGGACCCGTGGAACCTGAAGACGAGCTTTAAACACCTTTTTCTTAATTACATCCCAGGGGTATTTTAGTTATTACCCACCCTTTTAACTCCTCATTGATGTCGTTTTAACTATTTCAAGAAGGGTTTTCACCCTCATTAGCCTAAGTTTCTCCTAAGATCTTCATTCATCTCCCAAAAAGGAAAAAGTTCCTCTCCAAGCTTCAAGTCTCAAGCTCCAAGTTCAAGCCTCCTAAATCTTTTTAATTCAAGTGGGTTAGCTTCAATCAAGGTATATGGGTAATCAACAATGGGTTCCTTTTACCCTTGTGCCTAAAACCCCAAATTCAAATTTTGATTTCATGATCTTCAAATTAGGGTTCTTATCCAACTCTTATGGGTTTTGCTCAATATGATCTTCTCATGATTTGATTATGAAATTTCTATTAAATTGCATGATTTCATATGGGTTCTTACATGTTACTTCCTATTTCATGAATTGAAGTTTAACCATGGAAATTTCTACATGTATAAATTTGATTTAAGCAAATTAGATTTTGATAGCATGTTCCTTATAGATTTTCAAGCATGTGCATGCCTAGTTCTTATATTCTATGAAAGTATATGTTTTATGAAACTGAACTAGAGCCATGAAAATTTTACAAGTCATGGAGAATGCAAGTCTTTCCATGTTATGAAGTATTATGAAAGACAAGACACCTGATGTTCTATCAATGCTCATGAGCCATTTTCTAAACTAAAACTCATGAATAGTATGACGATCCGGGGTATGAACAAGCATGAACAAGTATGAACAAGTATGAAAAAGTATGAACAAGTTATGAACAAGTTGGCATCAGATATGTCATATGTATGTGAGCACATGTTATATGTTTTGGGAGTAGTATTTAGCACTGAGTTGGATAGGGTGAGAGTACCCATAGTCCCAGAACTATGTACCCCCATAGGTTCTAAGTCCCCTCTGTTGGGAATAAGATTTAGTGATCACGCCACATGTCATGCCTCTATACCCTGGCAAGGTATATTGGATCCTTTCGATGGGACGGATACATCGGACTCCATGTAGCTCAGCATGGTTTATGTCAGTTAAAAGAAACTCCCACATGTTTATTTTCAAGATATGAAGTTATATGATTCTACACTATGAAACTTAAGCTTTATTTCATGTTTCATGTCTTATACCTTGATATTTACTCATGTTCCTTCTTTACATAACAAGTTCATTCTTAAGCATGTTTTAAACTATTTTTATCATGATTCATGCATCACTAACATAATCGGTACATCCTATAGTACTGACGCATCTCTTGCGTTGCATCCTTTGATGATGCAGATTCAAGTGTTTCCCCTTAGGCACATTGCTAGAGTTTCCAGGCCACTCTATTGTCAGCTGTTGGTGAGTCCTCTTAGGTCGAGGACTAGTTATGTTCTTAGCTTGTGATTAGCTTTTGTTTTCGTACTTTGGGTTAGCTAGAGTCTTGTCCTAGCAACTCCTTATGTTATATAGAGGCTTTTTAGACATAGACAGTATTTGAAGTTCTTTCTAGACCTTGTATTCTTATGTGATTCCATACTTATCTAATACGTTGTCTACTTTTGGATTCCTCTATTATGCTTCCGCTCTTGTTTTATTGTTATGCTTGAGTATGTTATGACCAAGGGGTTAGCTTGGGGCACTAGCTGTCCTAAGTCCCGTGTTACGTCTAGGGGGTAGCCTCAGGGCGTGACACATACCATAGCATCTATACATGCATTAATGAGAATTTAAGTTGCAAAAGGTAAGCATGGTATTCAGAGAAGTTGGTGTAGTTAAAAAGGGTGTTCCTAAGCTTAAAAGTTGTCGACTGTATTGTGCAAGATGGTAATAGTTTTGTTCTACTGTATTGTGCAAGATGGTAATAGTTTTGTTCTTACTCCCTACTCAGAGTGCTCATACTTTATGTCCAATAGCTTCAACTAGCAAGATAGTAGACCCCTCATATCAAATCAGTTCAGACCTACCGATAATCATTCTTAAGGCCAGAAGGCCCTAAGTTCAGTTTAGTCCATGCTAGTAAGCTCAGTATAGAAAAGAATAGTTTTCTTGTACAGTTACCCCTCTCAGTTTTATGTTCCTCTCAATTTGTCATGCCCCGAGGTTACCCCTAGACGTAACACGGGAATTGAGACCATAAGTGCCCCAAGCTAACTCCTTGGTCATAGCATACTTAATCATAACAAAGATAAATAGAAGCATAATAGATAAATCCGAAATCACATAAATAGGTAATCAAGTCAAATAGAAATATAAAATCCAGAAGGAGACTCGAACATTGTCTATGTCTGAAAAGCCTCCACATAAGATATAAGGAGTTGCTAGGACAAGACCCCAACTAACTCTAAGTGTTGAAGGAAAGATAAAAAACTAAACTCAACTAGCCCTCAGAAAAATGAGGACTCACCAACTCTCGCTGAATGGCCCATAAACTCTAGCCACGTGCCTGAGAATGGAAACCTGTATCTGCATCGTCAAGAAGATCTAGTGAAAATATGCGTCAGTACTATAGGATGTACTGAATATGTGAGATATTCATAAAGTAGTGAAAACATACTTAAAACACATTTAAACTGAGTTTATGTATAACAAGGGTATCATAAGTAAATATCATAGTTCTGAGTAATAAGAGTAAGTTAAAAGTTGAAACCTAAAATAAGATATCAAATAGTTTAGAAAACTTGAAAGTATTCGTACGGGAGTTTATTATAACCGACAATAGACCATGTGAGCTACATGGAATTCCTTTTCATAAGTAATCGAGGAGGCACTGTCAACTAACGAGGACTCCCTTTTATAAACGTGAAGGGCACTCTCAACTAACGAGGACCTTTTTTCATAAGCATGAGGAGACACTCTCTACTAACGAGGATCCTCTTTTATAAACATGAGGTGACACTCTCAACTAACGAGGTCCTTATATCATAAACGTGAGGACACACTATCTACTAGCGAGGATCCTCTTTCATAAACATGGGATGACACTCTCTACTAATGAGGTCCTTCTTTCATAAGCGTGAGGAGACACTCTCTACTAACGAGGACCCTCTTTCCCTACTTTGATAACGTAGTTTTGAACTTTGGTTACTTAGACCCTCATCGCTCGGTGTTAAATACTACTTCTAAAACATACATATAGCTCATATAATACTTATGACATGTGAAGTGTCAAATAATTGTAAAAAGACATAAGGACATGTCTATTGTCATGCAAATTCAAACCATAAGTTCTTAAAAACTTAGCATAGCCATAGTTCAAAACATACTTTTCTTTCTAAATTCATACTTGAAAAATTAGGCACGAAATTTTCATAAGGTACTTGAGATCACAATATCAATGCATAAAATTGAACTTAAAATCCATGGAGGAATCATGAGAAAATACTTAATAGAAAAGCCCAAGAGAATTGAGTAAGGACCCCAACTTAGAAATCTACAACTTGAAAAGAATCATGCTAAAAATCAACTTTAATGCATGGAATTTTGGAAACCAATCAAGGAATCATAATTAAATTATAAATAAACAATAAGAAACCATGAATTGATGCTTAGAAACTGATTTCATAAGTTTTTTCCCAATTTAGATCAAAACACAAATTTCATAAGTTTATAATTCAAAATAAGAATTGGGGGTTTTTGGCATAAGTGTGAGAGGAACCCATTGTTGAATACCCACATACCTTGATGGAAGCTACCCCAACTGATTTGAAAAGAAAAGGAGACTTGAACTTGGAGCTTGAGTCTAGGAGTTGAAACCCTTGCTTGAAGCTTGAGAGGATGGAATTCATTTTCTTCTTTTGGAACTTGATTGAAAGAATGGGAGAGAACTTAGGCCAAGTAGAAATAAAAACCCTCCTAAATAGGCTTAAAATGACTTAGTATTGGAGTTAAAAGAGTGGAAAATTACAAAAATACCCCTCGACTTAAGCTTGGAAAAATTGATGAAATGACTCGACTTCAGGGATCACGGGTCAGTGTACGAACCGTCAAAGCAAATGACGGACCGTCATTTGGTCCATGGTTTTAGAAATCACTTTCGAGAGTCTACTGGAATTCCATTCCATGAGTTACAGGATGGTCCGTCGTTCAAAATGATGACCCGTCAAGTCACTCGTGGAATCAAGGGAAAAAAGCTGAATTTTGACAAACCACAGGTCACTTTACGCACCGTGGTTTTGATCTACGGGTTGTGAACCAACCAGTGGTTTTGAAGATGAAAATTTTAAGGTTCAGTTCAGCAATCATGAGTCACAGTACGGACCGTGGTTCAGAACCACGGTTCGTCATCCAATCCGTCATCACTGATAGTACTGCAGTAAGCTGCTCATAACCTTTTACTCTGGATTCGGATTAATGTGTGGTCGGTGGCATTGGAAAGAAGACTCAAAAATCTTTAATTTGGTGTGTACTAGGCCACCTAACTCTTTATATTTTAGGATAAATGATCGATTGAAGTTGATCATAGTTTAGTCTTACATGAAAACTTACTTTGGTGAGGTGCTTGCGACTTAACTTGATGATAGGAGTTTCTTATGAACATGATTCGCATCCAAAGAACTCACCACACTAGGAAAATGATCATTACACTCATGGAAAAGGTTCGGGTATTAGCTTAGGATTTTTTTTGGGGTGTTACAATATCCCCCCCTTAGGATCATTCATCCTCGAATGAAGGCTAAGCAAGGGAAACTAGTGAGATAACAGCCCAACCAAACGACAAAACATGAAAACTGAAGAACAAGCATGAAAGTTGTCTTCTAAACTTATAACATAACTGAACTAACTTCGAAAAACATGAATGCATGCTAGTATCATAAAGGAAACCGGTGGAGTGGGATCGAAGGAACATACTAAGGATGAACTACTACTTCAAACTGAAATCGGATGAACTGCTTCTAAACCTGGTGGCAACCCCAACTTACAAGCAATATTACCAACTCTCCTCAAAATTTGACAAGGACCTACTCAGCAGGGATTAAGCTTCCTCTCTTACCACAGCTCATCAAACCCATCATGGGTGACCCCTTTCAGAAACACCCAATCCTCAACCTCAAACTCCGACCAATCCATACTAAGGGTAGTACCAAAATCAATTATCTCAAACTCTACTAGACCCGCTGAAGAGACTCTATGAAGGACTGAGATAGGGCAAACTTTCCATAAATTTCCTTGGATAGGACTGACTCACCAACAGGAATAAACACAAAAAGGGTTCTGAAAGCCGTTTTGGACTAACTTCGAATTTGCAAGCAACGAAAGAAGTCATACAAGAGTAAAGAGGCATTGGGGGTCAATAAAACATACACATCTATAGGGGAGACTTTAAATGTACCAGTAACAATGTCCGGGGAACTCTCCTGATCCTGGTTGGATGACATGGCATAAAGACGATTCTCGTACTGATCGCTACCGGAACTAAAAGTTTTACCCTGCTGGGCCAGTCGACCTCCTGAGGCAGTTGGAGCGAACTGAGTACTACCACCTCTCTGCCCCTTCATATCTGAAGGAAAATCCCTAAGCTTGTGTCCAACCTGACCACAACAAAAACATCCATCTGAACCAGCTAGACACTCACCAGGATGACTTGTGTTACAAGTAGGATAAGGAGTCCCCTTGGCAACACTACCCTGCGAATAAGAACCTGATCCACCACCTTCCTGATCATGACAAAGCCTGGGGGCCTGAGTAGGAGCACTAGAGGAAGAATGCACAGGTCCTGATGACCTCTTCTGAAAAAAAGAATGGTGTTCGTCCTCGGGCTTCTGATGGCTAAACCCTGAACTCTCAGATCATACCCTCTTGTTCTCCCTAGCTATCTCCCTCAACTTGTCTCCCTCGATCTGATGAGCATTAGTCATGAGTCGGGAAATATTCATATCACTCAAGAACATAGAGGACCTACATTCTTTCTTCACCAAATCTGACACTCCATAGATGTACTTACTCATTTGATCTTGTGGGTCCGCTACCATAGATGGAGCATACCTAGACAACTGCGTGAACCTCAAATTGTACTCCTAAACTGACATCGATCCCTGCCTCAAGTTCACAAACTCATTGGCCTTATCTTGCCTCAACTCTTGGGGAAAGAATCGGTTGAGGAAAGCTCTCTCAAAACACTCCCAAGTAATAGGGACCACGTCCCTAGCTCTAGTCTCTCTCCACTGTGAAAACCAGATATGAGCTACATCCTTTACCTGATAGGAAGCTAGTTTAACACTCTCAAGTCCAACCACCCGCATCACACCCAAGATCTTCTTCACCTCATCCACAAAATTTAACGGATCTTCACCAACTTTCGAACCCCAGAACTTAGGCGGGTTCATGCAAATAAACTCTCAAACTTGGCCAGTAATTGCTCCACCTAGAGGGTGGATGGGGATAAGCGCCTATTGATTGGCTTGAGCGGACACAACCTGAGCTAGCATGTAGATGGCATTCCTGAACTCTGCACTCAAGACCTTGGGGTCTGGAATAGGAGGATTAGCATTTCGAGTAGCTCGGTGATGCATAGAACGTGGAGGAGGCATAATCTGAAACATAACAAGAAAGGATGAGAGGAGTAATAGGGTTAAACTCTATTGCACAATACTGATCATGAAAAAGGGAAATTTTTCCTAAGACACCTCATAGATCCTTCCTCATATGTGTGGCACACTTCACACACATGAAAGAGACTCTACTCGATGTGGATTTACACTCTAGGACTCTTGAACCTGAGGCTCTGATATCAAGTTTGTCACGCCCCGAGGTTACCTCCTATACGTAACACGGGACTTGGGACCACAAGTTCCCTAAGCTAACCCCTTGGTCATAGCATACTCAAGCATAACAAAGATAAGTGAATGCATAATAGATAAATCTGGAATCACATAAATAGGTAATCAAGTCAAATAGAAATACAAAATCCAGAAGGAGACTCGAAAACTGTCTATGTTTGAAAAGCCTACACATAAAACATAAGGAGTTGCTAGGACAAGACCCCAGCTAACTCTAAGTGCTAAAGGAAAGATAACAAACTAAACTCAACTAGCCCTCGAAAAAATGAGGACTCACCAACTCTCGCTGAATGGCCCACAAACTCTAGCCACGTGCCTGAGAATGGAAACTTGTATCTGCATCGTCAAGAAGATATAGCGCAAATATGCATCAGTACTATAGGATGTACTGAATATGTGAGATATGCATAAATTAGTGAAACATACTTAAAATGCATTTAAACTGAGTTTATGTATAACAAGGATATCATCAATAAATATCATAGTTCTGAGTAATAAGAGTAAGTTAAAAGTTGAAACCTCAAATAAGATATCAAATAGTTTAGAAAACTTCAAAGCATTCGTATGGGAGTTTCTTATAACCGACAATAGACCATGTGAGCTACATGGAATTCCTTTTCATAAGTAACCGAGGAGGCACTGTCAACTAACGAGGACTCCCTTTTATAAACGTGAAGGGCACTCTCAACTAACGAGGACCTTCTTTCATAAGCATGAGGAGACACTCTCTACTAACGAGGATCCTCTTTCATAATGTCACGACCTAACCTATCGGGCCGTGCAGGCACCTACTCTAACCCTTTAGATAGATGAACCTTCACCACCAATTCAACAGGTAACATTGCAAAAATTTAAATAACTCATTAGAATAAGTCAATTTCGTACATGGGAAATTCTTTCTTACAAATAGTTTAGAAAAATAACAACTTAAAGAATTTGCAGAAAACATTTACAATCCTTAAAAACACCCTTCCTAGGAACTAGTCTAAACAGGTACAAGAGCTACTACAAGATGATACAAGGAAGGGAAAAGACACAACTTCCGCCATGGAATCAAGGACAGAAGCTGCTGGAGATCCTTACTGCGAACCTATGAAACATCACAAACCTGCAACCAGACTATACCCAAAAAGGTATAGCAAGAGTAGAGTCAGTACAAACAAACGTAATGGTAGGCATCATCGATCGACCGGAATCCACTCCTACCATCATATAAGAAGAACAGGGAAAAACATGACTATAAATAATAGAACTGGATTCCCATCCTCCAACATTCTTCCTCTGCCAACTCCCTCATCCTCAAGACTTCTGAGTCACACTAACCTTAGACTCCCCGAGTCACCAAATCCTAGACTTCCCAAGTCACATTACCCTTCACCAAAGTCCATGTCCATGCCTGGACTGCCCTTCTCTTACCCAAGTCAACTGCTCTGACTAAACATTCAGACTTAACCTGGCTAACTGCCCAACAACCACTTATACCCGTAGCATTACTTACCAGTATTCAGCCCCTTCATGGACCTCTAGGACAATCCTCCAATATGTCCGCGATAACCAGAAACTACAACCCCAGATTCTCAGTCTCCCTCCCACTCTAACCACCACATGAGATCCCCCTAGCAACCCTTTCTAAATATATTGACAATGTTGAAGTTACATCTGAATTCCTTCTTAAATCACGTAGCCCGGATCCTCCAAGAATCCCCCAACCACACCTAAGTGCCCAACTGGCTACCCCGATCTACACCAAGACCAACCCTTATCATGATTACCACAAATAATCCCTAACCGCTAAAGACACACTCAATGACAATAAAATAAATAGATTTAACCTCCTCTTTTTCATAGTCCAGACCCACCCCGGGATTTCCTCTAGACAACACCTAAGTGTCAATGAACAACCCGGCCTAATCCAAGACCAACTCAACGATATAACAGACTTTCTCGGTCACTCAAGGACCACCAAACAAGTAACATATTTCAATAAACAACCTGGTCCACTCACGAAACCAATATCAGTCACTGCAATACAACAATATAAATATAATGATGCAGTAAAATAAACCTATACCAAGCGTGGTACCTGAGCCAACCGTTAGTATTCCCATACCAGGCATGGTACCTGAGCCAACCGTTAGTATTCTGGTACCATGCGTGGTACCCGAGCCAACCAAATTTCAACAATCCACAGTCAAAAAGATGAACAAACAACTTGTAAACCAACAAGTAAACACACCGTTCAACTCACAGACCATAAAACAGGAACCTTAGACATTCTACACAACTTTCCTAAGCAATGTAATTCATACAAACACTTAGATAAGAGTATAAAATTAAACAACATTCACAGGAACCATAAGCCATCACCTACCCCATTTCCAGGCAACCGGTGAACCGTCAAATCCCGTCCGAAGACTAACCCGGTTCGCCCCCTTTTTAAACATGCAATGAGCGATTCCTCTTGTAGATATATATATATATATAAATAGCCACACGATTTCCCTTTTCTAACCCTTAGCAAGACCGCCACTACACCTCAAGCTATATACATCCCTATAACCCTACCTAGGAGTTTCCCATTCCTATTTCCCGTAGCTCCCAAGCATTTTCCCGATACCTCAAACCTTTCCAACATACCAGTCCCTTAACCTATTATTTTATAAGGCCAAGTCAAATAATATAACCATATTATACAATTCACAAGACCTGTCATTTACTCCATACATCCTAGAATCAACATAACCGAACACGAATACGCCAGACTCTGTGTCCGGAGGCCTAAAATATGGATTCTCCATTTACACTGTACAATAAGTACGGAAAGTAAACAGTTCTAACTACTCATGAAAACCTAGCCTACCTGGGCACCAAACAGCTGTAATGGTGCATTTCTGTCTCCGTGAATGCGTTTCTGACTAAACAATAGTCCTGGAATCCGTTGTTCCGCATTCTTTCAGTCATGACCCCTCCTCCTCATGGTTCCCTTTCCTTGGAGCAGCATGGGAGGGTTTTTGGAGGAACCCTCATATATTTTCCACCTGAGGAGAAGAAACTTTTTAATAAAATCCTGTCACAGGCTACTACCTCCCCTAGCTCCGCTATAGAGGTCTGTCCCTCTGCTACAACAGTTTTGCTATAGCAAAATAATTATCGCTATAGTAGAGTGACGTCAGCCCAGATTATTTTAGAAAATCAGAAATTTTCCATGACATCACCCTACTTACCCTGAATGAATTTTTAATCATTTTCCCCAAATTTATGAAATCGGGGAAAATTAATATAACGACGAACTCGGTTGTTACAACAGATACCAATTTACCCCTTGTTCATCCCCGAATGACCTCGCATAAAACTAGAGGAGAGAAACTATCCCGGGACTTTCACCTTCCCAAGTGACCGCGAAATCAACGAACCTACGCAAGTTGTCCAACCTTTCCCTTGAGAGTCTAACCGACCAGAGGGAAGAATCTAATATTATCCCATCCTTCCAGGAAATTTTATGAGCCTTTCAAGGAAATTGATACATGTTCCCATTTTGAGCACCCAAGAAATTCGGGGCCTCATGTCATATTGGGATGGATGAATTTGAAAAGACTCGGGAGAACTCTTCCTGTGCCAGTAACTGATTGGTCGTCCACTGTAGTGGACATTTCACCACTATAGTGGTCCTGCTATAGCGGACAGACGACTGCTATAGTGGTTGGCAACAGAATGAAATTGGGGAGAAATGGATTTCTCCCCACATTCCTTTCAAAACTCTACTCTCTCTCCCGATCATCCCACTCCCAATGTTGGAATTTCTAGGTAATAATCATAATCTCTCCTTCCCTTTCTTGCATGATTTTGTACATGAATGTGGTAGAAAACTAGGAACTTGTAGTATATTGAAGTTGTTTTTTGAACTTTGAACTTTTTGTTTTATTTTTGTCAGATTTTCGAAGCATGGACGTTTCCCTTACATTTACAATGCCTCCAAGGCATTCTGGACGTAAGGATTATGCTATTATTGGCCAAAAATGGGCCAAAACAGGTGGAAAAGTGAAGGATTATTCTTGAACAAAAGTAATGATTCGGGCGGCTTATAGGGGTTATAGTGCCCAATTTTTTGTAGAAAATAGTAATGGGGTACTTTGGGTATGTAGATCTGGACTTGGAATGACAAAAATGGAGTTTTGGACCAAGGGGTGCCATTTCCCCTTGAAGGTTTGGGATGATGAAGACCGCTATAGCGATTGGGCTTTGCTATGGCGGTCCTGCTACAGCGGTACCCCTCCGCTATAACGGTTTCGCTATGATGGACGCACCATCCGCTATAGCAGAAGGCCACAGAACTGTGGCCTCCCCAGCTAACACTTAGAAAAAACATTCCTCCCCTTTTATGTTCTGTTACTCTTCTAATCCCGTCTTCTTCTTACCCTTGCAGGATAAAACAAATGGCTGAACATCAATGACTTGAATATGATTATGAGTGATTCCCCGATGAAGCTAATCGGGAGAGGTTTAGAGATTACCGAAAAATTGACTTTTGCTATGAGAGGGGCTGTGGAATGACTGGGGTAGATGGAAAAGCAATGAATTTCATCACCGAGTTCAAGAGTTCGGGTGGCGCCCCTTGCTAGTGGCTCCTCCTCCCACGCTAACAGGCTAGGTGCAGGAGTTCTATGCTATTCTCGACACTGTTCACTAGAATAATTTGAATCCTACCATCAAAATCCGAGGGGTGGACGTCCCCATGGATGCCCGGACCATCAATGAAGTGTTAGGAGTGCCCCATGTCTCCAATGAGACGTACATGGCTAAGGCCCGGTTGTGGAACATGACTTGGCTGAGGAATACTCTGGTGGATCCCGCATTCAGGAATAAGGTATACTGGCTCAGCCCCGAGAGCGTCACTAGCGTCTACTTCTCCTTCGAGGCTAGGAGGTGGCTGAAATTGGTGTCCTGGAGGATTCGTCCATCGGGAAACCAAAGCGACGTGACTTATGCCAGGGCTTTGGTGATCGCTTGTGCTATGCAGGGGATTATCCTGAATGTAGGGGAGCAGATTATCTCGGAGTGGAAGGACTTCTATGGTGCTCACAGGAAGGGCCCTTATCTGCCTGGGTTGGTCTCGAAACTGTGCAGGCGAGTTGGTGTGCCTCAGGACCACACCGACTCAGAGCTGACCAAGGATGAGCCTTTTGACCCCATCCGAGTGAAGGATATCTCCGATAAAAGGAGGAAGGTGGATGAGGCAGGAAGCAATCAGCCGATGGAGGAGGCCGACGATAATGATGATGATGAGCATGATGACACTCCTGCCCCTTCCCAGTCCCGGCCTCAACCCCCGATCTCTAGAGCCCAGTTAGAGGAGAATTTGGCAGCTGTCCGAAGGTTCATGGAGGATCCTAACGCTGGAGGCGCAGCCGCACACCCATCTACTAAGGAACTTGTAGCACTCCGTAGGGAGTTAGAGGAAGAGACGCTCCCGAGACCGCATGTTTGCCCGGATGTGGAAGACCATCAAGTTCATGTTCTCTTGTGCCGCCCCTGGTCAGGAGCTTTCCACCCTCGAGCCCGAGGACGTGAAGGAGTTCCCCTTCCTGAGCGATGATGAGGCTTAGGACCTCCCCCCTCTCCCCTCCCCCATTATTACTAATCATTATTGTTGGGTTGCCCCCGTTTGGGGCTTGTTTAAGACAATATTTCCCCTTTTCCCCCCTTTAATTTTGGCACGTGGATGCCCATTTTAGATACTATTTTCCTTTCCTCCATATCTATTATATATAGCACTGCTTTTCCTTGGTTTTACACAGTGGTTTTGTAGCTAATACTTATTTTTATCTTGTCCCCAGAAAGGGACGAAAACAAGGGCAAATAGAGCAGTTTCACTACCTCGCTGACCTCCTCTATAACGATGGTCATTTCGCGATAGAGGTTCCGCTATAGCGATTGGCTTCCGTTATAGCGGTCCCAACGATAACAGTACAAAAAATTTGATTTCCAGCTAAAGCACTCATCTCGCATCCCGGTCACCACTGTCCCGACCTGTAAGTCCCGCCATGGTCTTGAACCACCCTCAAGACCATTCCTGGTATTGAACGCATCACAATCAGGCATAACACATCATAAAACACATCATAATTACAAGAAATTCACAATAATTAATTGTTTCCCGGGTATATCTTCCCGCCATTACGCACTAATGGCTCCTTTATTCCTATGGTTCCCAACCAATTTTTGACTGTCCTGAAACCGAAGCTTCCCTACAGTCACAGTTCTCAATCCCTTATCATTTTAACCAATGATAAGCCATTTCTAACATGCAGTACCACTCTTTAAATCAAGACATTAAACAGACTACCACCGTCTAAGGTACACAAAAAAATTCACTTAAAGACTTTCTGTAGACTCTACATGCACATCAATTAAAAATCCACACACATTTCAATTAAGTCACACAAGGTTGTACACACCATATTTCAACTTTAAGTCACAACATGATCAATCACAACCAACTCAACTCACAAGTTTCACCTCTCATTCATACCATGAATGACCATTAGCCAGATATCCATGCTTGCTACAGCCTCTCAGGCAAGATACCAATTAGAACCATCCCGGTTCCAATTTCTCTTGCTTGTCCTGTCGTAACTGAAGTACGAAGACCTCCTTTACCTTGCTGAGATGCCAATTGGAATTGAGAGATACCAATTGGACTCAACCCATGCAAGCAAGTAATTGAACCACATGAAAGAATGAACGAAGGGAGATATTTCCTAGAATACCTCATAGCTTCCCAAAGATTAGATGTGGATGTCAACACACCAATCTGTAGGACTCTATCCGACACTTTGCTCTTGTATTAGGAGACCGGTAACCTAGGCTCTGATACCATCTGTCATGACCCAACCTACCGGGCCATGCGGGCACCTACTTTAACCCCCTAGATAGACGAACCCTCACCACCAGTTCAACAGGTAACATTGAAGAAATTTAAATAACCCATTAGAATAAGTCAATTTTGTACATGGGAAATTCTTTCTTACAAATAGTTTAGAAAAATAATGACTTAAAGAATTTGTGGAAACATTTACAATCCTTAAAAACACCCTCCCTAGGAACTAGTTTAAACAGGTACAAGAGCTACTACAAGATGATACAAGGAAGGGAAAAGACACAACTTCCGCCATGGAATCAAGGACAGAAGCTGCTGGAGATCCTTATCGCAAACATCACCAACCTGCAACCAAACTATACCCAAAAAGGTATAGCAAGAGTAGAGTCAGTACAAACACACGTACTAGTAGGCATCATTGGTCGACCCGAATCCACTCCTACCATCATATAAGAAGAACATGGAAAAACATGACTGTAAATAATAGAACTGGACTCCCATCCTCCAACGTTCTTCCGCTGCCAACTCCATCATCCTCAAGACTTTTGAGTCACACTAACCTTAGACTCCCTAAGTCACCAAATCCTAGACTTCCCAAGTCACATTACCCTTCACCAAAGTCCATGTCCATGCCTAGACTTCCCTTCCCTTACCCAAGTCAACTACTCTGACTAAATATTCAGACTTAACCCGGTTAACTGCCCAACCCAACCACGTATACCCGTAGCATTACTTACCAGTATTCAGCCCCTTCACGGACCTCTAGGACAATCCTCCAATATGTCCGCGATAACCAAAAACTACAACCCCACACTCCCAGTCTCCCTCCCACTCAACCACCACATGAGATCCCCCTAGAAACCCTTGCTAAATTTATTGGCAATGTTGAAGTTACATCTAAATTCCTTCTAAAATCATGTAACCCGGACCCTCCAAGGATCCCCCAACCACACCTAAGTGCCCAACAGGCTAACCCAGTCTACACCAAGACCAACCCTTAGCTTGATTACCACAAATAATCCCCAACCGCTAAAGACACACTCAATGACGATAAATATATAGATTTAACCACCTCTTTTTCATAGTTCAGACCCACCACGAGATCCCCTCTAGACAACACCTAAGTGTCAATGAACAACTCGGCCTAATCCAAGACCAACTCAACGATATAATAGAATTTCCCGATCACTCAAGGACCACCAAACAAGTAACATATTTCAATAAAAAAACCTGGTACACTCACGGAACCAGTATCAGTCAATGCAACACAACAATATAAATTCAATGATGCAGTAAAATAAACTCGTACCAAGCGTGGTACCCGAGCCAACCATTGGTATTTCTGTACCAGGTGTGATACCCGAGCAACCGTTAGTATTCCCATACAAGGCGTGGTACCCGAGCTAACTGATGTGATGCTAATTTACGTCACTTTCGACTCCTTTTGACTAAGAACAGTCGTACGTTTTCAAGCAACCATTGTTGTTTTTGATGTTTTTATGTTGTATTTGTAGGAAATGGAAACAAACACGGAAACGAATGGAAAAACGCGAAAAAGTACATTCTGGATAAGAGTGACGGTTCAGGTGACGGTCCGTCAAGGGTGTGACGGTCCGTCACCCAAACCATCACACCAAGGCAGCAACACTGCCTAAGGGTGACGGTCTAGGCGACGGTCCGTCAACCCTGTGACGGACCGTCAAGCCAAGCCGTCACGCTTAGGCAGTGACTTCAGTCGGCGACCCGTGTTTTGGGGATTCCTAGCCCGTTTTGGATTTGGTTTCTACTACTCCTATAAATACCCTATGTTAGGTTTATGTAATTATATTATTCTCCCATTATTTCAAACACGTTTTTAGTTAGTTTTCGAGAGCAAGAACACGTTTCTTGAATTAACAATTGTGTTCTCGATTCGTTCTTGAGTTCTTGGTTTCTCTTGTTCTTGGATATTGAAGAGTGGTTTTCATTATATTGTAAGAACTTCTTCTCCTTATTATGAATTCAATTCTCTTCTCTTTTCTTTATAGCATGAGTAACTAAAACTCCCGCAACTAGGGTTGTGGGAGCCATGGCAAACGTAGCAATATAGATTCCGGGTAGCGTTGGGTTCGATTTATGTATTGTCACGTTGTTAATCATACATTATGTCACGTTTTCTAGTGGGTTGCAAACGTTAGAACATGCCTAGGTTTAATTTGCTTGAGAAAGAGATTAAAACCGGGAAACTTGATTAACAACAAGGATTCGAGACTACCAACTCTCGTCTTAAAGATTAATGCCGTAACTAGATTAATCTACTTGATGTTAGGATTGAGAGCTAAAAATCACATCTTTTTGAGATCGAAAGAAGATAAAAGGAAATTTGTTTATTCGGTCGAGAGACGTTTAGACGATACAATTGACGCAATCACATCGTGACAAGCATATAGAAAGAACCCGGTTAAGCCTAGAATCGATTGTTACAACGCCATGGTGAACACACCCCTAGTTCGCATTCTCTCATACTGATTTAAACCCTTACTTTATTGTTGTTTTGTTTACAAGTAAATCACAAAACCCCCCCTTTTATTTACTGGAAACGAATGACGACTAGTCACTTAATTCACTAAAGTCTTAATCATCACCATATTCTCTGTGGGATTCGACCCCAACCTTGTTGGGTTATATATTGACAACGATCGCTTATGCTTCTTAAATTGAGGTGTAGTTTGAGCGTTATCAAAAATGGCGCCGTTGCCGGGGAATATGGTTTTTAATTAAGTCTGGTGTTTATTTGACTTTTTGTTAAAATTTCCTGCTTTACGTTTGTTTGTTGTTTTTGTTTTGACAGGGTATAAAGTTGTGCATGCATAATACCCGACGTTCGGGGAAACAAATTATACCTTACGACCCCGAACTTGCTAGAACATTGAGGCGGAATATGGCCGCACAACTAGATGCAGCAAGGATCGCTGCAGAACTGCAGGCCCAACAAAATCTGAATGCTGGAGGAGGTCTGCAGGTTGATGTTGCTCGGAATGATGAGGATCTAGAGCTAGATGGAGCTGGCGCTACGGGCGCCATTATTGTTCCACCGCTACCGCCCGGAGCCAAGTTCAACATCACTAGCACGATGATCCAGCTGTTGAACTTGAGAGGAGTGTTCCGCGGTGTGGCTGGTAACGATGCAAACCAGCACTTGATGAACTTTGTGGGCATATGCAAATCATTCGAGCTGCCAGGCGTGAGTCAGACAGCGATCAGGCTCAGGTTGTTTCCGTTGTCTCTGTCTGATGAGGCAGCGTTGTGGTTGACAGAATTGGCCCCCGACTCTATCGCAACGTGGGGTGAGTTGAGAGAAGCTTTCCTAGAAAGGTTCTTTCCTCCCTCTCGGATGATACAGTTGAGGGATGAGATTAGTAACTTCAGGCAGCAACCACACGAAGCACTGCACGAGACTTGGTTGCGATTTAAGAAGAAGCTGGCACAGTGCCCGAACCATCAGTTGGCCGATAACATCTTGATGCAAACATTCTATAGGGCACTAAATTCGGCTACAAAGCCGATGTTAGATAACGCAGCAGGTGGTGCGTTCATGGGCCTTTTTTTTACTGAGGCCACAACTACGTTAGACAGGCTCACCAAGACCAACAGGGCCTGGCATACACGAGATTCAGAGGTTGCAGCTAGCACCTACACAGTTGGTATGTCAGCTGAGCAGCGTAGGAAAGAGGAGGAACGCGACCAAGACATGGCGCACCTGAAAACGCAGTTAGATCTCCTGACAAAGCACTTGACGTCAGGAAGTATGGAGAAGGTACAGGCTGTGGGTTCCCAAAGTATAGGGACTGAGGACGCGAATTATGTGGGGGGGTTCCAGGCCAATGGCCAAGGAAACCAAGGTCGAAACTACCCAAACAACTATGAAAATAGTGGCTACAAAAATCGCGACCAAGGAAGCTGGAGGAACAACACCGATAGAGGTGGGTTGTATATACCACCTAGCAATCAGGACAAAACGGGCAGCGAAGCTGAGACATCCAAACTTGAGAATATGATGGCGAAGATGCTGCTTAAAGTGGAATCGACTGACTCTGGGGTAAAGGCAATGCGGAATGAGTTGTCAACATTGAGTCTGGTAGTGGAGTCACACTCAACCGCCATCAAGCAACTAGAGCAGCAAGTGGGTCACATCTCGGCATCTCTAAACCCAAGGAAACCGGGTACTTTGCCGAGCAACACCACCCATCCGAAAAATGACGCAAGCTGTATGGCGATCACCACAAGAAGCAGAAAAATATTACCGGAATCACATCCGGTAATTCATGCCCAAGGTGAGGTTGCAAAAGATGATGAGGCGATAGAGGAAGAGGCGACTCCAAAGCCCGCAAATAAATACAAGAAAGCTGAAAAGCTTCCAAAGATGATGCCACGACCACCACCTCCTTTCCCACAGCGGTTGAAGAAGAAAGCTGACGGCGGTAAGTTCCTGAACTTCATGAACATGTTGAAAGAGATTTTAATAAACATACCATTGGTGGAAGCGCTAGAACAAATGCACGGTTATGCCAAGTTCATGAAGGACTTAATTACAAAGAAGAGGACGGTGAGTTTTGAGCCGGAAGACAACCTCCATCACTGCAGCGCTATTTCTTCTAGATCGTTAGTTAAAAAGAAGGAGGACCCAGGTGCGTTTACTGTTCCATGTACTATTGGGAAGCTCAACTTCGGAAGAGCATTATGTGA
>QJPP01001045.1:0-239840 GCA_003996215.1 Jaltomata sinuosa | reverse complement strand
ATTATTTTTTCTTCATGCCTTTCCTACTTTCACTCCTTTCTTATTTCTTTACAGGAGAACCGTCCCCACTTAATCGGGGACGGACACACCAATGAGTGCCCTCACAAGCAATCGAGAGGCCACAACATGTCATCTTCAAACAACAATTGGAGACGATCACGATAATGGACGATCTCCATAAACAATTGGGAAATCACAACAACGATCATCCTCACAAACAGTCGGGAGACACTCTAATCGAGGACATCACCAACACTCGACATACGAGGCATCGCTCCGAGTTTGTCTATATCTTTGCATTATTTTTTATACATATTTTTTATATTCGATAAATGTCTTAATTTTTTGCCTTATATTCCTTCTAGAGGTGAATTATTTTCTGCACATACATTTGCTATCGTATCCTCACGAACTACGCGAACCTGATTCTCATCTCGATGAGATACGTAGGCAGCCCTTCTTGGGTTCGGTATTCCTTATTAGAAAAACAAACAAAAAATGTGTACATACATTTTTAGTTCACATCTTCACGAACTACGCGAACCTGATTCTCATCTTGATGAGATACGTAGGCAGCCCTTCTTGGGTTCGGTATTTCCTTATTAGAAAAACAAAAAAAAAAGTGTGTACATACATTTTAGTTCGTATCTTCACGAACTACGCGAACCTGATTCTCATCTCGATGAGATACGTAGGCAGCCCTTCTTGGGTTCGGTATTCCTTATTAGAAAAACAAACAAAAAAAAAGTGTACATACATTTTAGTTCATATCTTCATGAACTACGCATACCTGATTCTCATCTCAATGAGATACGTAGGCAGTCCTTCTTGGATTCGGTATTTCCTTTACAAAAAAAAATAGTTTATTTTTTTTACTTTACATCTTATACCCTATCCTCTTGAACTACACAGACCTGATTCTTGTTCATACAAGATACGTAGGCAACCCTCATAAGGGTTCGGTCTCATTTTTCAAAAAAAAAAAGGGAAAAAAACATCAAAGTTTTGACTTGGTTGGTACCAACATAGTTAGAAGTGTGCATGAGAAAGAAACAAATGGTATGATGGAGAGGACCAATTTCGTGGTAAACCATAGATTCTTTTGGTACCTCTTAATCACACCTTAGTGACACTCGAAAATTCTCTTGCATGAATCTAAGATAAGAACAAAATCAACCTCATCGTTTCGTGTGCATTGTGTGGCGAGCATTAGATTAATTCATTGCATTGCATTGATGATCTAGAACTTGGCCTAAATGTTTGTTGAGGCAAAATCCTGAGTTACACTTGATTTGGGAAAGGATCGTAGGCCTTCTTTGACCCGATTGAGCCTTTCACAACCTACCAAATGACATTATCCCTAGCATTCCCCCTTTGAGCCTGAAGCCTTTTCTTTGAACAACCACATCTCAGCCTATACCTTTCTGAGTGCTTACATGCACTACCCTCTTTTGGCCCAACCTCCCTGAGCGCATTAAAATGTGCAAATTGCGGACAAAGATTCAAGATCAAAGATGCCAAAGGCAGAAGATGCAAAGTCCCAGAGGAATAAAGATGAAAATACGACTTTAAAGAAGGAGTAAAATTCCCCACAAATCAAAACATGGAGAAATCCCCCCAAAAAATATATAATGAAAAACACTCCAACAAATGTGGAGAAATTTCAAAAAAAAAAAAAAAAAAAAAAAAAAAAAAAAAAAAAAAAAAGAGAAAAGAACTCCAAAAGGGGAAAAAGGACTTCAACAACGAAAAGAAGTCGATACAAATTCAAAGAAAGGGACTACGAGACAAGGAAGATCAAGCGTCCAAATGCAACAAATGTCAAAGCACAAATATAGTGCATGCTCAAGGGAGGATTAGTCACTTTTATCCCAAATAATATCCTACCCATCCCCAAGCCTACATTACAAGCTGATAAAAGCCCTACATGATCCTATTTCAAGTGTTTTCACATTAGTGGATACTTACATGAAGGCCAAGCCTATGATATCACAATTACATGCATTGAACATCCTTCTGAGTGTGAGTGCACTTCTCAAAATGTCCTAAAATCAAAATACTCAAATGTGTGAAGAATAGGACTTTCTTTTGGTGAGGCACGTGAAACATGAGGAAAGGTATAGTTCAAAATCTTTGTTTGAATCAAGAGGAACAAATCTTGTCGATACTTAGGTACGTCTGAGGTACCATTTGAAACTATTGGAATTACCCGAAGTTGATCTCGGTTAGCTGGGAAAGATGGTGGAATTCTTATGCATAAGACTAATTGTTGGTACCAACTGAAAGTCAAGACATGATTTTCTTTTCAACATTCTTACAACTAAAAAAAAAAAAAAAAAGTTTTCTTCCTTCACAGGCGCCCACCTTCTAATGCGGGTATTTACATTCAAGTACATTTTACAGGCGCCCACCTTCTAATGCGGGTATTCATTCAAAGCTCCGGCACACAAACCGGAGTATGCATCAGGATCTTGGTACACAACCCAAGACTCCATTTCATTAACGCTTCGGCACACAAACCGGAGCATGCATTGAGATCTTGGTACACAACCCAAGACTCCATTTCATTCAAAGCTCCGGCACACAAACCGGAGCATGCATTGAGATCTTGGTACACAACCCAAGACTCCATTTCATTCAAAGCTTCGGCACACAAATCGGAGCATGCATTGAGATCTTGGTACACAACCCAAGACTCCATTTCATTAACCCTTCCGGCACACAAACCGGAGCATGCATTGAGATCTTGGTACACAACCCAAGACTCCATTTCATTAAAGCTCCGGCACACAAACCGGAGCATGCATTGAGATCTTGGTACACAACCCAAGACTCCATTTCATTAAAGCTCCGGCACACAAACCGGAGCATGCATTGAGATCTTGGTACACAACCCAAGACTCCATTTCATTAACGCTCCGGCACACAAACCGGAGCATGCATTGAGATCTTGGTACACAACCCAAGACTCCATTTCATTAACGCTTCGGCACACAAACCGGAGCATGCATTGAGATCTTGGTACACAACCCAAGACTCCATTTCATTCAAAGCTCCGGCACACAAACCGGAGCATGCATTGAGATCTTGGTACACAACCCAAGACTCCATTTCATTCAAAGCTCCGGCACACAAACCGGAGCATGCATTGAGATCTTGGTACACAACCCAAGACTCCATTTCATTCAAAGCTCCGGCACACAAACCGGAGCATGCATTGAGATCTTGGTACACAACCCAAGACTCCATTTCATTCAAAGCTCCGGCACACAAACCGGAGCATGCATTGAGATCTTGGTACACAACCCAAGACTCTATTTCATTAAGCTCCGGCACACAAACCGGAGCATGCATTGAGATCTTGGTACACAACCCAAGACTCCATTTCATTCAAAGCTCCGGCACACAAACCGGAGCATGCATTGAGATCTTGGTACACAACCCAAGACTCCATTTCATTCAAAGCTCCGGCACACAAACCGGAGCATGCATCATAATCATTCTTTTTTCCAGCAAATACACAATCTTGCATCCCCAGCGTCTCACAGCTCAACATTGGGGCAATTTTGAAAGAGACATTGGGAATATGTAAATGCTTCTGTTCCCAAATAGTCTTTTCCTTTAATTATTTTTTTCCAGGGTCGTCCACCCCGAACAATAGGACAAGAGGTAATTTGCCTCAACTTTTGAACTACACCTGGCCTGATCTTCGTGTGATTCGAGGTATGTAGGCAACTCTAAATCAGAGTTCGGCCATATTTTCATCATAATTCTTTGTCGAGCAAAATTGGCTTCATGTCAACGTTTTCGCCCAAAGATTCTTACATCATCTTTAGTCGAAAAGGGGCAAACTGTTGACACCCAATTTTGGCTCTCCGTGCTTAAAATTAACGTCTTCAGGTTTCCTGATCGTTAAACAGCACAAAATACATTTTTTTTAACATATTTTTCATGAAATATAATAATTTATTGATAGTCATCCTTATTTTAGGAGTTTTATCAATTTATTGATATATTTTTATTTCTCACAATTTATTGATAATTATCCTTTATTTTGTAAATATTAGGATTTTATCAATTTATTGTCATTATACAATTTTGACAATCGCAATATTTTTTACAGTCATCCGCACACGTACACAATACAAATACTACAATTTCAATTATTTAAAACACATTACATTTTATTTTATTAATCACATACCAATGCACACATTTTTGTACATTATTTATATTCTCTAATACATTCCGCAAGCACAAGAGGTCGGAGCAATTAACTCTAATACGCAGAGCAACGAATCAGTCAAGTCAAGGTCTTGTCATCTTTAATAAAAGTGACATTTGACATGACTGAATACGGCTATCGTCCTCTAGTTAATAACCTTGTGCATTGGTTAATAAATTGGGTCAAATCAAGGTCTTGTCACCTTTAATAAAGGTGACATTTGACATGACTGATTAGGGCTATCGTCCATCGGTTAATAAACTTTATACATTGGTTAATAGCGTAAATAATCTATCGGATAATAACTAAAAAATAAAAAAAAAATTAGTCTTTTATTTTTTGGACAAAATGGGGTTTTGTTTTATATTATAAAAGGGGGGGGGAGGGGGCATTTTATTTGGGGAGACAAAAAAATACACACACATTTACGGACACACACACAAGAAATACACACACATTCTACATACTACACACCTACACATACACACATCTTACATTCACACTACACATCCAAATACTTATTATCTTCCTCCCCTCACTCTCTCTCTCTCCCGTTTGCTCTTCTCCGGCTAGCAAAATGCCGGAGCTCCGGCGAACGAGCTCCGGCCATGAACAACCACACAGCCACCAACGCCCTCTCTCTCTCTCAGTATTAATTTTCCGGCGATGAGCTCGCCGGAGCTCCGACGAGCAGCCACCACCAGAGCTCCCTCAACACCACAATCCCCACCTTTTCTTCTCCTTGGCCGGATCTATCAGATCTGACCGGAGAAAACATCTCCGACTGACTGGATTTTGTTGAGATAATATGTTGTTTTGTATAGTTTGCAGATCTGGCCGGAGTTATTATTTCTCCGGCGAGCTCCATTTTTTCAGACCTTTATTGTTTGTGCTATGTTATTTTGCTTCTAAATGTTTGTATCTGGCTGACGAATTTACACGAATGTTTGGTTGTTCCAGGCGGCGTCGGGTGTTCTCCGGCTACTTATGTTTATCTCTGTGTTACTCCTGTAGTATTTTGTTGCTATTTTCCGGACTGTTTTGGCTAATTTTGTGTCGATTTTGACCCGAAAAATTCACTCCGGAGATGATCTTGCTCGTTACTGTTTTAGCCGATTTTTTGGGGCTGTTTGGACGATTTTGTCCTTGCTCTTTACTATTTTTGATATTACACTGATATCGAACAAATACTACACTGCATTGGCCAATGAAAAAACTCCCGTCGATTTTTGAGGCCTCCACAATATAAAAGACGGATACATATATACATGCGTAGCGAGGAAAAAATAAGTTTGGGCGATGACGAAATCTTGTTATTACAAAGACGAGATAAAAAAGTTTTATGATCCGCAATCTTGGCGAGGTGATCTCGGGTGGCCAACCGATGTTTCGCAGCCATGACGTATCTAAAACTTAATACAACTACATATCTGAGCCCATACTACAATAAAATTCTATTTTTCTTATATTTACATACATATATGTATTTCTTGACTTATTTTGGTAAATATTTATTTGTTATTAATATTTTTACTAAGTGTTTATACAGGTACTTGAGGATGCTTCCCGAAGACGATAATTAAAAGGAGTTTGAAGATCTCCCCAAAATTCATTGCTTTATTTATATCCTTGTAACTCTTGTAATTGTACAAAAACTAAAATATAGTGAAAACTTTACTTTTGGGGTGTCGGGTGGGAGTGTCCCTTTATTTACTTATCTGTTATTATGCACTTAGGCAAAACTTTAAGTCGTAAGTACTTTTATAAACAAATTAATTTAACTTAGATACTTAAGTTAATTAATTTATATTCTTACGTTACGCAAACATTAGGACGTCTTTTCTTTCTTTTTTCCTTCTAATTAGTTTCACTTGAACTTTGCAAATAATCCTTTTTACACATTCTTTTGTTAAAAACACTTTTAAAATTTACATTCTTTTCTCATTCTTAAACTCATTTTTCTTGCAAAAATGAAACAATTTTTACATAATGAAAAAATACAAGTCAATCAATATAAATCATTGTACAATCTTTTCGATACATTTTTTTACATTATACATTCCTTACTCAATGTATTTATTCTTACATTTATTGTACTTAAATATATATTACTTATACATTTTTCATATACATATATATATATATTCTGTAAGTAGCATCTATTCTTTTTATATTAACATATTTACATAATTTTTATATTAACATATTTACATACTTTTTTTTTATACCTTCTTTTATACTCTTTTATATACTTTCTTACATATAAATTTTATACATACTAAATTTTCTCATACATATAAAAATACATTTTTATACCCGTATGCACATATTTTAAAATTATTTTGTGCACTCGTATATACATATTTATTACTGTTCATATTTATACTTTTCAAAAAATATATATCTTTTACCTCCCCTCTCTTTAAAAATTAAGTTTAGTCGGGTACCACACTTGTGGATTTCGAAGGATGCCTAACACCTTCCCTTCGAAATAACTTGAACCCTTACCTAGAATCTCAAATGGTTTTTGCAGATTAAAATGCGAGTCGTACATATCAATAATCAAAAAATAGGTTTCCTTATTTTCCTTAAAAATTAGGTGGCGACTCTGTACATAATTAAATTCTTTTAGAGTCTATAAGTTATGCTTTATCTAACCTTGGTAAAATTTGGGGCATGACAGAATGGCGACTCTGTACATAATTAAATTCTTTTAGAGTCTATAAGTTATGCTTTATCTAACCTTGGTAAAATTTGGGGCATGACATTACTCTCAATCAACTTTACGTAAGCCCCCTTCTTTGCCTTCATCTTTCCTTTTACTTCTCCATTCCACCACCAGTCCCCGCGATGCTTGCCAGAGTGGCCTCTCGAGACATCTGCCACCTCTCTAGTTATCTCCCTGATGCAATTAGAAGTTGTCTCCCACATACTATCTGCATCCACATTACTCTCTCAGTCCCTCGAAGTAATTAACTTCTCCCCTAACTCCAAGGCACTGGCCATAGTCAAGCTTCCCCATTTAATTCTCGGCCAGTCATCTACTCTCATCTTCCTTCTCTCTATCTTAATCTCCAAGTCCATCACCAAGAGTTTTTGTTGGGTCAAAAGATTCTCACTCGGTATCACCTTATACTCTTTACAAAGACCTCTATCACCTTTCTAAGGACCCAAAAGTCAATATGCGTCTTGGCCACCGAACTACGAAAGGTAATCAACTGTTCCTCCTTTTTCAGAAAGCTCAAATTTTCTACCACTAACCCAAAAGCTCTAGCGAAATCCAATAGTGAAGACCCTCTTCCGTTCCTCTTCCCGAAACTAAAACCTCCATGCATATCATCATCACCCCCGAGGAAGATCAAATGTTCCTATTGAAATCTCATCCTATGAAAAGCTTCTTGGTGCATGGTACACCTCCCACTACCTCATCCAAAGCCTCCAAAAAGCTCATCTTATCCTCCTCATACAAACCCGCTTGCGATGCATAAGCACTAATGATGGTCAAAGTAGATCCTTCAACGACTAACTTGATCGACATCATCCTCTCGTTGACCCTCCTAGCCTCTACCACCTACTCCCTGAGCTCATCATCTACTAAGATACCTACTTCATTCCTATTCCTCAGGCCTCCTGAGTACTACAACTTATACCCATCCACCTCTCGCACCTTAGTACCTACCCATTTGGTCTCCTAGACACAAACAATATTAATCCTCTTTGCCCCAAGAATTTTTACTAGATCTATGGACTTTCCCGATAAAGTCCCTATATTCCAAGACCCTACTCTCAACCTAGAGTCTTTCCTAACTCACTTACCCCTCCTATCCCCCACCCCTGCCCCAGACCTTGAACCCTCTCCAAACTGATGATATGACCCTAGTCTCCCATCAATCATCGAAGCCACTAAGGAAAAAGAAAACTAATTAGGGAAATATAATAGAACTACTCCTAAACAATCCAAGAATAACCAGGGAGATAGAATAAACTATTGCAACAAGGAGAAAATAGATCAAAATATGAATAATCCAAACCTTTGATACCAAATGAAAACTACCAGGCTAGCCGCAAAGGGAATATGTTAGGAAAAAATAGAGGCAATAGTCCCATTTTCAAAATAATGCAAACAAGAAGAAAGGATTTATGGCAAAATAAAAGAAAACAAACAACAATAATCCCAAATCCAATTAGTCTACTAGAAATGTGAAAATATTTAGCATATGGCAAAGAAACAGGGAGAAATAAAGATTCGGGTATAGAAATCACCGGGATTAAGCTAAAGGGGGAAAGAAGAACCACTTTCTTTCTTGATTTATCGGATTCTGGCAAATTTTGGGGCCAAAATTGATTACCAAAATTTTGTTGTTCGCTGAAATCTTATTGGTCACTGGAATTTGGTTTGCTGGATCTGAGGTTCGAAAGCATATGCACGAAGAAGATACAAAAGAAAAAAGATAAAATAAAAATAAAGCCAGATAGAGAGATATCCGTCGAAGAAACTGGATTATAGTCACCAAAGAGAGCAAGCCAGCGTGGGAGTTTTCGGTGTGCATAGTGGTGTTGGGCATTGCCGGTGATGTTTCTGGCCAGAGCAAATCTAGGTTCCAATGGGTAGACATTGTTGGATACTGCCAAAGAATAGGTCACGGAGACGAGGTCTTCTATGCTAACAAAGGGTTTCATAAAATTCATTGTCCAACGATGGTGGATGAATTCAGCGGAGAGAGGTTGCAGATGACGAAAATATTATTGCCTCTACTAGTTGCAGGGGCTATTGCAGATTAGCACAATGTGAAATTTTCCAGTCTGCTTTAGTATCAAGCTTATGAATCGATTTTGCCGAAGAAAGAGAACGAAAAAGTTTGCTAGAGAACGAGAACGGAAGATCATCTAGATACCTCTAGTAATTAAAACACTATTTTCAACCCCTCTGAAAATATATTTCAGGATCAAATATGACTAATGTGCCAAAGTATTGTAAGAACTACAAGATACAGCGTCATAATGAACAATAATATTATGTTATCCATCCGCACCTATACCCAAAGAAATAGTGAAGAAAATTGATGCCCACTATTTATCTCAGGGACCAGGTCTTTGGCTCAGTTCCACTTTAAAGCAATAAGTAAATTAATACATAATTTACGTGAAAAACCTCCTAACTCCAGGAGTAAAAACCACGAACTTGAATTTACTAATTCTTTCGAGATTTATGATTATAACTCAATAATCACCAAGATCAAAAAGGTGAAAGGTGCTTTGGCAGCATGGAGCAAGGAGACTTTTAGAAAGGACAAAGAGTCTTACTAATCGTGGGGTTCCAAGAATGACTAGTTATAAAAAATGTGTTCCATCATATCATATTACTCCAGTTTTCTAGAACAGACTTGAAAATTTTGACATTTATTTTCTCACATTTGGTGTTTTAGGTTTACGATATTACTATTTTTTCTGCACTTGATCATCATGGTCGAAGGTAATACTAAATTTTGTTACGTTCATATGTATACTTGTGCTATAATTGATAATTAAAGTTTATTTTAAATATTTAAAGTATTGAGAATAGACTTTATAATGACTTTGGACAATATCATTACATTGTATACTAGTCTGCTATTTATGTTGTATATTGGGTTTGAACCATGTTACGAAACCAAGACAATCTATCTTACTAATAATAAGAAAGGGCTAAGGGTCTCCAACGCCTATAAATAGAAGCTTCTTTCTCTATTTGGCAAAGGGAGACTGAGAGGAACAACGAAGTCGGGAAAAAAATTTGATGATATATCTATATTTAAAGGCAACTTTCTATTTCATTGACATGGATAAATTATCATACAACATAGAATTGATATATTCTTGGAGGGCAAGGAGGGACTGCTTATCATCATAATTGTACATAAGAGGAACCATTCTTGCAAGATTAAGAGAAGCTTTTGAATATGACCCTGAAGATCGACTCATCAAAAGAAGATTTTTCTTATTAAGTTGCTTCCATTCATCTTCTATTAGCTTAACCACATGTGCTCTTGCCAATTCAATGGAAGCATTTTTTTGTCCCTTCATGTAACATTCTACGTATGAACCATCATTTCCTTCTTGATTCTCATCCTGCATGCATGTTAAACTATATCATGCCAAGAAAAAAATTACAAACACTTCAAAAAGTTATTAGTTATAAATGTTTCCTCTGATTCGTCACAATTTATATGATGGTGTTTAGCTGGGCATGAAGCTCAATTGTGTGTTTTTTCAATTTATATATAGAAATGACATGTTCAATCAAGCTTTTTGTTACTAAATAAGTGTTTTTGAGAATTAACAGGAGCTGTTTTTCAGCCTTTAAGCATAAACTGAAAAGAAAATAGTTTCTCAAAAACAGTACTTTTGATTTTTCTAGGAAAAAATTACACATATCCAAAATTCATATTTACCAGATTAATTAGTGGTAATTTCTTTTTTCGTAAAAGTTGACACTTAAAAACCATTGTTGAAAATATTGATTGATCGAACAAAAATTACTGACATAATCACTTTTTAACGGATCTAGCAAGACACAAAGTGCTACTCTCCCAAAACAGTTTTTCAAAAGTACTTTTGTTAAGTGCTTCTCAAAATAAGTCAACAGCATAACAAAAAAAGTCATAGAGAGAAAGAACAAGTTCTAAAATTTTCGATTTAAAATATGTCACTGATATTTATGTGACTATATATCATGCTATAAAGAGTAGGATAATAATTTAAAGTTAAAATGTTTCTATATATAGAGAAATGTCATTTTTTTTAAAATAAATTAAAACAAAGAACGTGTGACGTACAATAAGATTAGTGATGAATTAGCAACGAATGATAGACTAACAAGAATATTTTTGTTACCTTTTCACTTCCAAGATCATCCCAAAGGCGAAGGATCATAGCCCCAGAAGAGGCCATGGCTAATGCATCTTCCAAATGAATAGAGCTTTGATTGGTTAAACCAAAACCTAAGAGATAGAACATGTGAACTAAGACCACATGAACTCCAGAACTAACAAGTCCATTCTTCAGGTATTCATCTGTTGTTGGTAACTCCCCAGAGGCAAACCATTTTGCTTCTTTTAGAAATGCATTGCATAGACTTCCCCACTAAATTTCAAAAAAAAAAAAAAAAGGAATTCGTTACTGATAAGGTTATTTAACTACTAGAATTTTGTTACTAAAGTCATGTTTCTTTTCTTTTTTATTTATAACAACAGGTCATTTAACTTTATCTATAACACTTTAAAAATCACCATATTTAAAAAATATGACCAACAAAATATGAAGTGACATTTCATTTAATTCACATGGACTTTTTTATTTCCTCAATTCACATGATAGATCATCGAACCAACAAAAAATACAACGTATAAAATGATAAATATCAGCTTCTGGCTAAATATGATGTAACAGTTTATGTAATTCACATAAAATCTTCTCAATTCACATGACATTAGTAATTCAAAATTTTAACGTGACAAAATATACATCATATAAAATATAATAGACAAGACAAGTCCTATGCAATGTGAAAAGCATGTGAATAATACCATATTCCGCAGATTTTCAGTGGGGTTCTCTCCACTGATTTTGTATATATTGTAGCCGATGTCATTAATGGTATCATAAAGAGCCCTATAAGGGGATTTCATGTATTCTGGTAAGTCTACCATGGCACCCAATTCCCACCTGAAATAGTAATAGCCTTTCATGTTATGAAAGAGGCAAAAATGGTCCATTATATTTGGTATAGACTTTAAATAATCTTTTAAATATTCTACAAAAAAAATTGGTCATTTAAGTTTGCCAAAATTGAGCAATATTAATTAAAAAACTAATTAAAACTCACATTTGGAGGTAATTTTTGTAGTTTCTCCTTTTCTTTTTTGTCTATTGGCTAGTGTAATTTTTGAGATGCAATTTCTGCTACTTCTCTTCTTCTTCTTCTTCCTCCTCCTCTTCTTTTTGTGTGAGTGTGTGTTTGAGGCAGTTATTGGTGCTATAATTTCATGAATTTGACGGAATTGTCTTGATGTTTCTGATTAAAATATTGCTTTTTTACAGTTTTCATTAAATCTAACAATTAAAATTTATTAAATATATAAAAAATTCTCACATTTGTAAATCAAAAGAGAAACTGTTCATAATATATTTAAGGGATTATTTTAAATCTATCTCAAATGTAAGAGTCTATAGGAGTACCTATTGACAGCTTGTGTGAAGAGGGTTAACTCTTGAACAGTCCCATAAACATCAAAGATGTCATCAATGACATAAATGAAAGTGATGCATTTTGCTAGCTCAATTCTTTGCTGTGACATTCTTGGATCTGTAAGCATTGCCATTGGCCAAGCATACCATTTTAATGGTTGATCTCTTACAAGCTTCAATTCTTCAGCTAAACCAAGACTTTCCCACCACCTATATATCATTAGAATTTGCAATTAGTAAATTAAACTATTTTTGACATTGCAACCATATATCACTAATTTAACATATATATATACTAATAATACAAAGAATTTTTACATTATCAACTAAAAAGGAAAAATCTTGAACGAAAACACAACTATATATTCTGGATTGTGAGAAAGATTTGAGATATTTAATAAGCCTAATAAAGAAATGGATCTTGAGTTTAACTCAACATTAAAAATTAGCTCATGAGGGTAGGATTGCTCAAGATCAAGATCATATAAATAGTCCAAATTCTCCTCCTCCCAGTGATTTGGGACTCAACACCCTACCCCACGCCTAGAACTGCACATCTGAAGCATGGACAATTTAATATAGGAGCCAACATCGATAAATCAAAAATTGTGATTGTCCTGGCTATGATGCTATGATCGAAATGGTCATTGGGTCTAACTCAACCTCAAAAACTAGCTCATGAGTGAAGAATTGCCCAAAATCATATAAAGAGTTTAATTTCTCCTCATCCCACCGATGTGGGACTCAACTCCCCGCCTCACACCCAGGTTGGACTTCTGGAGCATGAACAATTTAATATGGGGACTCAAAAACTAGCTCATGAGGAAAAAAATTATTCAAGACAATAGAAAGAGTCCAAATTCTCCTCATCCCAATGATGTGGGACTCAACAGAGACCTTCCATAGGACTAGAGGTCAATTCCCACTTAATATATTTTTTCTTCTTTATTTATTGGTGCACCCCATATTATAGGAATCCTAAATTTATCTCTAAGATAGTAAAAAGTGAGATCAATAATATGGAGAGTAAGATAAGTTACTTGCTATTATAAGTTGAAATACGTTAATAGTGTACAAAAATTTACATTATCAGTATCAAATCCTTAATTTTAGGCAACTTAATAGTGCAAATTTTATTTTACATTATCAATGCATAAAAGTTAAATTCAACTAATTTACCCGGAAAATTGAGACAATTCATGTTGATGTATCTCTTTTGTGATGGAGTAGTCAATATTTGCCAAATCTTGTAAGGTGCTTCTTCCCCATCCATTAATCCCTTTAAAGTCACTAATGAAGCTTTTGGCCTTGTAACTTGCTAAGCTCTTGTGGTATGGATACTTCAATGTTTCTTTAATGATTCTAGCTTGAACACATGAATCATTATGTGCAAGACATGCATTGAGGTGCTCACTACTGAAATTTGCAACTTCATCAAGTATGTGTTCACCTTCTACACCAAGTTGTGATGCTTCATATAGACCAATTAATCCACTTACATCTTGGCTAAGGTTTAATCCAAATGTCCCATCATCATTGTTCTTGAATTTTTTGAATACATCTGCTCAAGGCAATATAAGGTTATTAGATGGATATTTCACTTGTATATACAATGACAATTTATAAGATGATTTTTATATTATCAGATCACCTAAAAAGAAAACATATGTAATACGTTGGTAATATAAGAAATGTTAAAATTTATGACCATCTCAGATAAAATATTTTGTTGTTAGAGAAAATATATATAATTTCTTAAGTACGTCTTTAACATGCTTGCACGTGCAGAAATGATTCCTTTTCACGAGTTAAGCACATGATTTTATTTTTTTAAGAGTGTTGCTAATATTGGGTGGTGGTAAAACTCAAACTAGCTCAGGACCTTTGACTGCTTTAATGTCATGTTGAACTGCATAACGATCACGTCTAAAAACTTAATCGGTTAGAGAAAACACGCTTTTAGACCCTTAAGTCCTAACTTTTACACTGTTTAGTACTGTAGTATATTGAGATTATACTACTACAACTTATCCATTAAGAATTCTTGGACTTCATTGAAAACCCAATTACCTGCTGACACGTGGTAACCTTGTTGTCTCAAAAGTCTGAAACAAAGTGAAACATCAGAAGGGGTTTGGTACTTGAGAAAACAAGCACTTTCCTCATACTCTTTTTGTAAAATTGATTGAATCTCTTCTTGAAAATGGTGTTCAGTTCCCATACGTTGAAGGGCATCCACTAAATCAAGATTATTATTTCTCTGTGTCCTTAGTGCATACTTTACATCCTTCACTAGTTGTGCAAATTTGGTACTATTAAATCCATCCTGCATTAGTGATTAAGCACCTTCTTAGTAAAAAGAAAAAAGAAAAAGGATGCAACATATTTAAATTGATATTTTCTTTCTTTTAAATTGATTGACCTGTTTTGACTTGGCACAAAGTTTAAGAAAATAAAGAAGACTTTTGAATCTTGTGATCTTAAATTAAAGATATGCCAAATATACTAAAATGTCCTTTAATATTGTGGTCTTAAACATGTCATGTGGAAAGTTAGAATTAAAGAGCTGCTAAAAAAGAAAATGGTCATTCTTTTTTAAACGGACTAAAAAGAAAAGTAGGTCAAACACATTGAAATGGAGGGAGTATTATTTATTCGAATTTCAACAGTCAAACGAGTTTTTCCTTGATCACGATTTTTTCATATGCCTTTTAAATATTTTTAGTCGTTAATTATTATAATTTATAGTATTTTTTAAATAGTTTATAAATATCTAAATTTTATTTGTAAAAAAATAAATATCATATATCTGAATTCACGATTAAAATTAAGAAGTATGACTCTTAAAATCCTAACACATAATAAATTGAGACAAAGCGAGTATATATTTAGAACCCCCTTTGCGAAATTAAAAACTTGGCTCGGCTACAAGGTGCACAACCTCTGCCGCTCATCCCCATGCACACGTGTTCACATTTTATTTGAAACACTAGAAATCATGAATTTTTGAGGAAAAATCACAAGAACGGTTCTCTTTTTTATCTAATGTTCAGTATTTGTATTGAGGTCTGATTAAGTTAGATTTTGCGCATTACATAGCCCATTTCTAGGAATGGCGCTTTCAGCAAAAAAAAGTGGAGGACCTCAAAACCATCCTATCACAATCCATGCATGATGGTCACAAAAAAGGTTGTACCTTCACTTACATCAACCTTAGCTTACGTGCACTCCGACAATGCAAAGAATTTTTATATTATCACGTATTTTATGAATAATTGCATATGTATAACTTTTTTTCAAAAGTGATATGATAGAGTAAAGTTATTTTATATTGTTAGTGTATAAAAATTAAAATCTTACTTGATTGTTGCTCGAGGTTGCTCTGAGAAGATGTTCTTGAACAGCCCATTTGTTTGAGCTTCTGCATGAAACTTGAATACTTCTTCCATTTTGGCTAGTGCTGGCTATGTGCATAGAGAGATATTGTGAAGGGGAGAGGGCACTAGTCATTGCCATGGCAAGATAGTACTAATTTACTCTTATAAGATATATATATTTTGTGGTATATATTTGAGGAAATACCAATTCAATCATCTCTATTTATAGTACTAGTAGCTAGCTGGATACTGTTGATGAGAGAATGTGGAAGGAGACGTACCAAACGTACGTGAAAAAGATTGCCACGGTCTGTGCTATAATACACAAAAACCTTCCACCCCATAAAAAGTACTCCCTCCGTCTCACTTGATATGACCTAGTTTGACTTGGCATTAACTTCAAAAAAGAAAGGAAGACTTTTGAAAATTATGATTTAAAATAAGTCTTAGATGTTTGTGTGGCTATAAATTATTTCATTAAGGGTAAAATGGGCATTTTAAAGTTAAATTGTTACTAAATATAGAAATATGTCATTCTTTTTGGGACTGATTAAAAAGGAAAGTGAGTCATATAAAGTGAGACAGAGGGAGTAACAAACTCGTGGTGCCTGCTTGTAACATATGGGGCTTGCATTTGTGATTACTATATCAAGGTGTTGTTTGCACAAATAATATTTTCTTGTGGTTCATTTTATTTATCACTTTTTTTTTTTTGGTTTAATACATAAAATAGATTCTTAAATTTGATCTCAGCTAGCAAGTATGCACTCTAATTTTGAGAGTATATATTTAGACACCTCAATTTAGTCTTAACTGACAACAAAACACTTCAACTCATTATTTAGTGTCTTATGGATAACTGATGTTGATGCGACACAGATTTTGAAAGTGTCTAGATGATCATTTCGTAAGTTTGAGTGTTCGACTGATACAATAGAGACGAGTTACGTTGAGGTGTCTAGATATGCATACTCAAAATTGGAGTAATTATTTGCCAGCTAAGGCCATATTTGAGTGTGTTATGTATTATGTGTCTTTTTTTATGCGTTGCTTAAGGATAAAAGTAAAAACTAATAACTAATTATATCTTAATTTTTTAAAATAATAATTATTTTAGATCAATTATTTTTAATAAGCATGATAAATAAAATAGATCGGACTGAGTGATTTTCAATGGACCCAAAAAGAGAGAGTAATTAATTTTAGCTAGCAGTCTGTGGAGGTTATTAAATTTTATGTTATGCACTTAGCTGGGATGTAAAATGAAAAGGTTGTCAAATTTTATGTTTGGGACCTAGCTAGGATTTCAAATGGACATTGTGGTACAAATGTTTGTGTTGAGTCACAATTGACAAATAGTGTTTTTTTCTTTTTGACAAATAGTTGATGGAGCCATAATTTTTATTTAAAAAAATCAAAATTTTAAAAAAAATACACCTAAAAAAAGAAAATTTAACATCAATTATATATATATATTAAAATTTGACATAATAAATATTATTCCCTCCGTTTCAATTTGTTTGATCTATTTTTTTTAGTCTATTTAAAAAAGAATGATCCTTTCTCATTTTTACAACTCTTTAATTTTAACTTTTCACATTGTATGTTTAAGACCACAAAATTCAAAAGTCTTCTTTTGAATTTATTTGTCATTGTTTTCATCGAGGAGATTTTGATATACTCCCGTTGTAGCACCTCATGTTTTGCCCTTGTGGCTCGTGGACATGTCAATTTGAGATAAACAAATAGCTATCCAATACAATCCACCCATCTCACGATAATATTAATTTGTTTATTCATTCTTCTATAATTTATTTCTTAATTACCTAATCAGAGTAGTTACATTTTTTTTCATCTATCGATCATGACTATATTTAACAAGTCTTTCTTTTTTTTACAAATTTTAATGAGGTTAAACACCTCTATTAGTACTAGCAATCATGTAAGAAATAATAATTTGAAAGAATCAAATGTTCTATGTAACCGTTCTCATAGTCGTTTTATGATTTTTGCATATTTTTCCTGTTTTGCCGCTTTCTTTTTTTTTTGGTCAATCGAACCACATATTCATATTCACAATCTTGTAATTACAGGCAGAACCAGAGTGTTACTCCGAGAATACTGAGCAAATGCTCCTAAATTCTTCCTACTGTTATGCTACAGCTACTCTATTGAAAATATCCTCTAGCCATGCTCTATCTCTACACCTCTTTTTCCTATTCATTATTTCAAAAATTTTGTATTGCATTCTCCTTGGATCCTTTTGCATACTACCTCTGGTCGTGTCACCTTCAGATTCCATAGTGTCTCATTTCTGGCCTCCCAAATATGATATATGCATGCCGCTTTCCGTAACTTCAGTATAGTATTTGTGATGTGCGAGGGTGGGTGGCACGATTCTCGAATTGGTTGGACGGGGGTTCTGAATGAGTTTTTCATTTTGAAAAGTTGAAAATTTTGACCAAAGTCAACATTTGAAGAAGATTAGCTTAGAATGGAATTCTGACAGTTTCATTAGGTCCGAGAGGTGGTTTTTGAGTTGGTTGGTTTATTTGTTCGGGTCCCGAAGCATTCATATGTGATTCGGGTCATTGGTTGGAAATTTGAAAATGTAGAAGTTAAAGTTGACCTCGATCAACACTTGATCAAGATGACCTAGAATTGTGGTGTTTTGATGGTTCCAACAAGTTTGGAATGTCGTTTCTGGTCTAGTAGCATATTTAATTTATCTTCATGGAGTTCTGAACGAATATCGAGGGTCCATTGAAATTTGAAAGTTCATGCAAATTGTTGTTGGTTTTCAGTTGCTGGTGCAGGTCCATTTCCTCTTTGTTATGGGATCTGGTCATCGAGATCGCGAGAGGCAAGTCGCGATCGCGAAGAGTATTTTCAGCGGGTCCAAACAGGGTATGAGTTAGTCATCGTGTTTGCGAAAGGACCTTCACAATTCGCAAAGGGTTCAAGTTCAAATTCATCGCGCTCACGAAGAACATTTTACTTGGACAAAATTTAAATTTGTCATTTTTGGATAAAACCTCCATAACTCGATGTCGGTATATGTTCGGAATAGACTAGAATCATGCATGGACGACCTTAACTTGAAATTCGCCTATATGTCAAATTCACATTTTGATCAATACAATTGTATTAGGTGGTGAATACATTTCTATTTCTTTATCATAAATTTTGAATTCGAATCCTGAAAATGAAATTCCTTCGAAAGAAATGCCATACTTCAAAAGTTTTAAAACTTTTTGGTGATTAATTGAACCACAAAATAAATTTCAAACATTGGATGATGAAACGAAAAATTAAAACAAGTCATCATGAAGAAATTGGAAACACGTTTACAACGTTTGTGCACATAGGGACCCATTAAAATGTCATAGATGATTGTTGTGAAAATATACTTTCTCCGTCTCATTTTACATGATATTCTTTAATTTAGCACAATATTTAAAAGAAAAAGAAGATTTTTAAAATTTATGATCTAAAATAATTTTTAGATATTTGTATGGCTATAAATTATTTTATTAAGGATAAAAAGGTAATTTTAGAGTTAAATTATTTCTAATTATAATAAAATAATATTTTTTTAGAAACGAATTAAGAAAAAAAATATATCACATAAAATAGAACGGAGTAAGTCATAACTCATAAATTTATCATAAGTCACATCACATGGTGGGCAGAACTTCCAGCTAGTGGTGGTGGACCAAACTCTGCAATGTCATATGTGTCTATCAATGTCGATAAATCTTATGTGACACGTTCTTTTTTTATAAATTTAAAAAAGAAAAATTATAGTACTCAATTTAATAATAATTTAATTTGTAAATATTTATTTTGCTTCTTAATCAGATAAATTAATAACAATAATATGCACAATGTAATTTCATAAATAGGGTCTGAAGGGTATAATATACGCAAAGCTTACCCTTACTTTTGTGAGATAGAGAAATTATTTTCGATACCCTCTCAACTCAAAAGCCAAGTATCCGACACATGATTTTATTTATATATACAAGATACAATCAAATACATTGACAAATAGTAATACTCAATAAAAAACAAGAAACTATGCGACAACAAAATAGTAATACTACTAAAAGGACCAGAGGAGAGGATGAGGCTAGCCCAGTCCCTCCTCCACACATAATGCGATAAACACGCAATTATTTATTAACTTTCTACCTTATTTCTATCTCACCTTAATTCTTTTTCGGCCTACCTCTACCTCTCCTGAGGGCATCTCCAACAACACTTTATTTTACTCTCTATTTTACTCTCTAAATATAGAGAGTAAAGGGAGCAACTCCAACCACTCTCTATTTTACTCTCTATTTTACCCTCTATTTTCTCTTTCTTCAATATTATATTATTATTTTTATTTCAATTATTTTCATATTTTAAAATAAATCATTTCTTCTATATTTACATAATCACCACATATTATTCATATTTTTTTTAAAATCTTCATGTAATATAAATTATTTTTTACCTCAAATTTTTAAATAAAATAAATTTTAAGCAAATATTATATAAATTACATATAATGGACAATTCAAATAAAAGTAAAATCATAAATGAAATACAATTAAATAAATATTACATCTTAAAAAAATATTCAACTTTCAAGATTATTACGTTGCTCTCATAAATGCTCTACTAATACATTACGAAGTTCAAAATGAGCATTTATGTCCTTAACTTTTTTATGTCTGGCTAAAAATTATTCAAATAGATTATTTTCATCTACTGTCATTTCTACCGTTGATGTTGGAGCTTCCGAAATATCTTGAATTGGTGCGCTAAGAGCACGCTCATCCTCGATTATCATGTTGTGAAATATAATATATGTAGTCTTTATATCATGGAGCATTTTTTTTCTCCAAAAACGTGATGGCCCAAGGACAATTGCAAAACGTGATTGTAAAACCCCGAATGCACGTTCAACATCTTTTCGGTATGATTCTTATATCTTAAATAAAAATATTATTTATGAAAATTAAATTAAAAATAACATAAAATTAATATAAATTTAAAATTATATTAAAAAATAATTACGAATATTAGGCACTTAATTAATGGTGTTATATAATTTAAAACATGTAAAATAAAAAAATTGAGTACTAAAAATAATAATAAAATAATAAATAGTGAAATAGAGAGGATGAATAGTAGCTGTCTATATTTAGAGAGCTACTATTCATCTTCTCTATTTATGGAGAGTAGAGAGTAAAATAGAGAGTGATTGGAGAAGCCACTCTCTATTTTTACTCTCTATTTATAGAGAGTAGAGAGTAAAATAGAGTGTGGTTGGAGATGGCCTAACTCCTGCTAGAGCTTAACCTCTTACACCATCTTACTAGCACATCCTTGCACCTCCTCTTCACATGTTCAAATCACCTCAGTCTCGCTTCCCTCATCTTGTTCCTCACTTATGGCCTCCCACCTTGTGCTGTATAATTTCATTCTTAATCATATTCGAATATGCTCACACATTCATCTGAGTATTGTTATCTCGCTGCCTTCGTCTTCTACATGAAATAATTTATAATCACACAAGAGAATATTTATGACTTTTTTAGACCATAATTTTAAATTTTTTTCTTTATTTTTTAAATTTTGTACAAAATCAAACAGAATCACATAAATTGAAATGGAGAAAGTATATGATAAGAGATCTTAGTTTGTTTAGTATTTCCTTCTTTTCATTGGATGTCTAAGTGCCTGTTTGGATTGACTTATTTTAAGTGATTTGAAGTCAAAATAGTTTTTGAGCACTTTTGAAGTGTTCTGGTAAAATAAAAAAATGCTTATAAGCACCTTGTTTTAAGTCAAAATGATAAAAGCAAGTCAAAAAATAAAAAGTCAATCCAAACAGGCTCTTAGTTTGTCTAGATACGAATTCTTTTTTAATAAAGTGTTAATAAATTTTATGGTCTTAAACTAAAAATGTATGTAATGTATCAGATACTTTTTTATCTTTATTATTTTAGATATGTTATATGAACTATTGAAATTAAAGAATTATTATATTCATTTCAATTATTTGATACTCTTTGCTTTTTGAGATTTAAAATATGTGAACTTTGATCAATATTTTAGAATATAACATTTTGTATATTAACATAAAAAAAATTATAACTGATAATACTTTTGAACTCAAAACATTACTCTGTGGCTTTGCTCCCTGCAAAACCTAGGTAGATGAACTATTGCTAGCAGTGTAGATTTCTCCAAAAATTTAACAACCAACTATTTGTTGGGGTTATGGGTCTTTTTCCCTTCCTATGTGGATAAATAAAGCTCAATTTGGACCAACCCACTTTTGCCCATAGGCCCAATTCTATGGGGCATATATATAGACCTTTTTTAGGTCTTATTTCATAATCCACATAATATTTTTCAGCAGCCACACATAGAGAGAAAGAGCAGATTTTCGCACCCAATTTCAGACCTAAATTGCCAACTTCAAATTGCGATTCCCGCTTCGTTTCTTATCCGATTGATCTGATTTTTGGACAGCTTGTTCCTCTCATCTCAATCTTTGATTAGAAACTGACAGAGTTGGATTTGGTATCCCGTAGCTCCAGTTTTGCATCCGTGAACAGTAGCTGCGTTTTTCGGTGCTTTTGCTCCCTTTATTCTCTTGTTTTTGGTGTTGTGATTTATGTAGTGTTGCTCGTTTGTTGGCACTTCTTTGGTGGCCATTTTGGAGAACATTATTATAACTCTTGGTGATTATAGTGGAGGTCTTGGTCCCGTGGTTTTTTACTCTTCACACCGAAGGGGTTTTCCACGTAAATCTTGGTGTCTCGTGTGATTGGTTTATTTTGACTTGTCGTATTTCTTTTGGTTGATATACTTGCTGCCTTATTACCATTGTGCTTGGTTTGTTTGTCTTCTCTTGGTTCAAATTGAAAGGGAAAGTTTAGACTTGGGTATTCTTCCGCTGCTACCCTGTTGTGCATTCTTTGTTAGTGCCTTGCCTTTCCCAACACTATTATGGGCATATGTACAGATTTCAAAAGCAATGTTTCCCAATATTTAATTGACTTATCACCTACTTTTTTGTTTTTATTATTTTTACTCTGTTCTAAAGAATTTCAATCCAATTTATTGATAGTGATATTTCTATTATCACTAGATAGTGAGAGCCCGTGCAAGTATGTTATTTTTTTTATCTCAATTTATGTGATAGATAAAATTTAGAGAATTGATCAAATTTCTTATACGATTTTTAAATATTTTAAATTATTAATTATTGTGATTTATAATACTTTTTACATAATTTTAGATAATAATGTTATTCTCTCTAATGCAATTTATGTGACACTGATAAAATTTGGAGAGTTAATCCAATATTTTTATATAGCTTTTAGATATTTTAAGTTGTTAGTTATTGTAATTTATAGCATTTTTTAAGTAATTTTTAAATAATATATGTTACTCTTTCTACTCCAATTTATGTGGCGTTGATAGAATTTGAAGAATCAACTACATTTTTATGTCTTTTATATATTTTAAGTTGTTCATTATTGTGATTTGTAATATTTTCTATGTAATTTTTAAATAATATATGTTACTCTCTCTACTCCAATTTATGTGGCATTGATAGAACTTGGAGAATCAACTACATTTTTTATGTCTTTTACATATTTTAAGTTGTTAATTATTGTGATTTATAGTACTTTTTACGTCATTTTCAAATAATATACTATGTTACTTTCTTTGTCCCAATTTATGTGACACTGATGTAATTTCTATCGTCAACCAATTTTTTATTTTTAAATATTTTAAATTATTAATTATTGTGATATATCTTTTTACGTAATTTTCAAATATATAATAGATTAAGAAAAAAAATAAAAAAAAATGAAAGAATTAATTAAAATGACCAAAATATCCTTGGATGCCAACTGATCCTCCTTTTTTTCTTCGTTCTTAATATTTTTTTGGAAACTATCCCTAATTCTGGCTGTACTTTTTTATGAACTTATCATCATTTTTTAAATGTCTTAATTTATTTGTAATTATCTCGTCGAGTTGCGCAGGTTAATGCATTCCTAAAATGTTTTGCTATCACAACTTTTTGTTTAAGGGCTTATTACCTAAGTAAATTTGGGTAGCTTTATTTTATGGGCGATTTCAATCGAAAATTACACTATTTATATATATGTATATCGTATATGTTCAATCTCCTTTGATTTTTTCGTATGCTTACTTTTCATAATTTAAATGTTCTTAGTAAAATTTTTGATTCCGCCACAATTTCGTCGTGGAACAATGATAATCATGAAAGTTCCTTTGTTCTTACAATATTAAGGCCCCGTTTGGCCATGAAAACCAAATACCAAATTGGAATTGGAGTTAGAATTGTGTTTGGTCATGAATATAAATTGGAGTTGTTTTTGAATTTTTGTGAGAGAAGTGAGAGTGAAAACAAGATTTCGGAATTCAATTCTATAATTTTATGGCCAAACACCTTTTTCGAAATTCAATTCCGTAAAAAAGCAAAAACTTTTCATGCCCAAATGCCCACTAAATCTCCATACCTTAAACCATATAACTAATATATCTGCTTTCTATTTTCTTTGCTTTGTTTCAATTGTTCCTCCCTTATTTATTTCTAATTTTGGTTGCTCCTATTTTTACTCCTCTAATATCTCCAACTCCTTAAATTATGCTTTAACATTAGAGGTTCTTTTCCTGTGTAATTATGCCATATTTGGTTGATTAGCTAGTAGGAAGTCAATATTGATTCAAGCAATTGCATTTATATAAAGCCAATTAGGTGGGAAAAATTACATTTAATAACACTTATTTATGGGCCAAGAATATTTCATCACAATTCACAAAACAGTCTCTTTGTTAATGGATTCCTAACTTAACATTCTTATATATTTAACAGATTTTTTAATATAATTACAAAGTTTAGGAAAATGTTTGGGAACCCCACCTCGAGGGGTAGATCCGCCCCTGGTTGAGGGCACTTTAGATATTTCACGTGCCACCTTTTCCATATAATTGCCGTCACTGTTTTCCAAAAGAATTAAACCCCTGAGTTATGTCTTTTATTACTTTAGCTGCCCTAGAGATTGTAGTAAATTTAGTAAACTTTGAGGGTCTTTTAAATGTTCAATAAGTATCAAATATCTGATGTGATGTTAAATAGTACACATCAGCCTTATTTTTGAGAGCTCTTTTGTTGTCTCAACATTTTATTTGTTTAATTCTTCTTCTCATTCTTTATTCTTAATTTACTATCTTTTGTATTTTAGATAATTGAGATATTATTAGATTGAAAAAAAGAAACTATCCATGGTTTCTCACAGTATCATTTATGCATGGCATATTTTAGCCATAAATTTCACTCAAAAAATGAAATAAATATATTTTATTTGAGGTGTTTTTCAAAGCATTTCAAATAAAGTTTTTAATATATCTCCCGTATTTCAGGTATTTGTTAGATCAATAGTTGTAAGTATTTCAATTCAGTATTTAGGGCATTATCATGCCTTACAAACGAGATAGTAAGGAAAATCGGGAAACAATAATAAAGGAATTACTCTTTGGTTCTTTTTAAGTTGTCATAGTTTCCTTTTTAAGAGTCAAATGATATAAACTTTGACCCGTATTTAAAATGTAGGTTTTCATCATATTGATATGAGAAAAATTATAATTTATAGTATTTTTCATATAATTTTAGAATATCTAAATTTTAATTTTAAATTATCGAATTTATCTAATCTAATTTAACTTTAAAAATTAGCCAAATTAGCTTTCGAAAAGCAAAACATGACAACTTAAAATAAACAGAAGGAGTAATTTTTTATTAATGTTGGGCCCGTGCACAGCACGGGCTAAGAATCACTAGTTAAGATAAGAAAAAAGATGCCTTTTTATTCTTTAATCTCAACTAAATTTAAATTAATCAAAGAACGTCATGTCTCATTAGAGGTAGGGTGTGTAAAAATAGTGCAGAATATGGTGTATTAGTAATATTAGTATTAGTTATGCTGAGATTTTTCTTATGCAATGTTTGATTTAGTGTATTAAAAATAACATGCATTGTATAATTTCTAAAAAAAAAATATTTGTTTATAAAAATATCCTTCACAAATATGGTGAAAAGGATGTGAAAAAAGTTTTGAGGGGCAATTATATTTTTAATCACGTTAATACATGCATTAGAATCCACTGCATTATTAATACATGAAAATTCATGGTATTAATAATACATACCTTAATACACAATAGAGTAAATTACTAATGCAAATATTAATTATAATATATAAGCTTAAAAAGTGTATCAAATAAGATACTCCCTCCGTCTCATATTAACTGAATTGTTGAGGCTTTTTTCATTGTTTAAAATTAGTGAATTATTTAAATATCAAGATAATTATTGATTTTTTTTTTCATTTTTGCCCTTCCTTTAAATAAAGAGTATTTTACATTTTCTATGTACTTACACTCTTTACAAAGTCATAATTATGATTTTACATTGAAATTTCACATTTTCATATAGGTGAAATTTCCAAGAGACACTATTTTGCAAATTGCTTTATTAAGTGTAATTATTATAATCAAATTTTAAACAATGTTGAGTAATGACTAATTCTACTTTTGAGAATAATGTGAGAATAATAAAAAGAATAGTAATAAAAAGTAATGTTCAAAATATGTCCTAGAAGAATTTTCTTAAGAAATGTGCATTAACTTAACAATTCAATTAATATGAAATGGAAAGAGTATTAATAATACACAAAACCATAAAGAGATGTCCTTTATTAAAGAAAACAACGAAAAATGGTCAAATATACCCCTGTACTATTAGAAATAGTTTAAATATACCATTCGTTATACTTTGAGTGTAAATATACCCTTTCCGTTATACTCTGGGTCCAAATATACCCTTGTACTATTAGAAATGGTTTAAATATACCCCTCGTTATATTTTGGATCCAAATATACCCCTTTCATTATATTTTCGGTTCAAATATACCCCTCATTATACTTTTATGCTAATTTATTCCCCCCCCCCCCTTGTTTTTATAAAGGCGATTTACCCTTATTTCTTTTACAAACGGACACGTGATGAACTTCAAAATAAAAATAACTCATCACCAAATGTAAATATTTGCGCGATTCACTTTACAAACTCACCTATTAATCTATCTCCGATTCACTCCCTCGATTCATATAAAAATAATACACATATTCACAACTTATACCCATGTCATTTAAATATTTTTTTAGCCTCACATCGAATAAATTTCTTTACAGGAAATTTCTAAAATTTTGATATATAAGAAAAATCAATTTCCTTTTGTTATCATCTTTTGGTCTAATATTAGATGTTAAAACTCTTACTTGAAATAATTAGCTAAGTAAGATAATTATATATAAATGCAGGAATTTTTTTTATATATCTGATAAATGAATCATTAATGTCAACGAAAAATTATTCAAAAATAGGTGGAGCAAAGACTTTAAAGAGTTTGAATTATGAGAAGGAAAAGAAAATAGAAGACTACAAGAAAAGAAAAGAACTTAAAGTGGAGGCATTAAGATGGTTTAAATGGGTGAGTGTCAAAAAAGGGTAAATCAGCTTAAAAGTTTAATGAAAGTAGTATATTTGAACCCAAAGTATATCGAGAGGGGTATATTTAGATTGAAAGTATAATGAGGGTATATTTAAACTATTTCTAATAGTACGAGATTATATTTAAACCTAAAATATAACGAAAAAAATATATTTAGATCACAAATATAATAAAAAATATATTTAAATAATTTCTAATAGTACAGGTACATTCGACCCTTTTCCGAGAAAACAACTAGTCAAGAAACTGAGTGATCCAACTGACAACGTTAATAGATTTTTAGATAAGTGATTCAACACATGACACACATGTGTACTATGAGTGGTCTATAATTGCTTTTACCATTTCTATTTCATATTAGTTGATCTTTTTTTTTTTTGTATGCATTCTTAAAAAATTTATAAATAAAAAGATAATTTTATTAATTCACTCTCTATTTTTTTTTTTGTAAAAGTTAACAAACAATTATTCACACTTTTAAAAAATAATAATTATAAGAATAATATGATTTTTTTTTAATAATTCTCTCTTAATTTAATAAGGTCGACAACTACTATGAGATAATTATTTTTTAATAAGACGATCAATTAATATGGGACAGAGAGAGTATATTCTTATACTCTCCCCATCCATCTTTATTTTGTGTACTTTACTTGTTTAATTTGAAAAAATAAGAGATAATTTATTATTTTGTATTTATTTTATTTTTGTTATTAACTATAGTAATTAATTAATATATTTTTAAAGGCATTAAATTTATTATATTTAAAATGTGATATAATATAATTATTTTTTTTATTTATTAGTACTTTTTAAAGAGTGTGACAAGTAAAAATAGAGAAGTAAAAATGAACGGGAAATAGTAAGACATTGCGTGAATATCTTGAAAACAGAGAGGATATAATCTTTTTGTGTGGCTTAACATGTCTCGTTTCGAGATTATTCACTGTAGATTCTGCGGCCAACTTAGAATTTACGCCCTTTTCAATTATTTTATTTGTCACAATTTTTGTTTACACGTTTTTAAAAATAATATTAAATATAAAATAATTAAATACTTTTTTTAATTCAATATTTTTTTCATTTACACTGCATTAACATGTCTTCATAATTATGATTAAGGGGTAAGATGAAAATAAATAACTAATTGTATCTTAATTTTTTAAAATGATAAATATTATAGTTAAAATGACAAGTAAAATAATCCAGAGAGTAACATCAAATAAGCTCTTGAAAAAATAAAACATGATAAATATTTTAAAATAGAGGTCTTAGGGCCCATTTGGATTAACTTTTATTTTTGACTTATAAATCAAAAGTCACAAGTTAAAAGTTTTAATTTATGACTTTTAGCTTATTTTTATTATTTTAGCTTAAAAATAAATGTTTATAATCACTTTTTTAATTTACCTATACACTAAAAATATATTTAAAAATTATTTTAACTTAAAAATATTTAAAATAAATCAATCCAAACGAGCTCTCATTTAGGTAGGGTGTCCATCTTAACAATTTCGAGCGGTACTTTTCAAATTTCTTATCAAATCTAGCTTTTTCTATGCAAAAAATTTATATCATTTGAAAATCACACGAAAGAAAAAAAAGATCACACATGATATTTTCTATTATGAACCTACTCGAATCATAATTAAATTAGTTTAAAAAATTTTACTTTTTAAAATTTGGATGATATATATTTTTTATTGAAGAGTCTCAGATAATTAGATGGAAAAAAGACGATCTCCACAAGTATCAGATATCCAATCTTGAGCGTGAGGTGAGATGTTCAAGAATTTCACATAGAATGAAAGAAAAATTTGTGCAATTAATTTTTATGGCATAAACTAACTTTTAAGGTAGAGTTATGTCTATGAAAATTTCTTTACATTTTTACTGTTGTTCCTTTTTAAAAGTCTAGAGAGAGGAGGACTCAGGACCTTGACCAAGTGAAGTGCATCAAGGACGAAGATGGCAAAATACTAGTAGATGAGGTACTCAATAGGAGGAGATGGCAGTTTTACTTTCATGGACTCTTGAATGAAGAGGGGGACAAAAGCTTTGTGCTGGGAGATTTGGCACACTCAGAGAGGCGTCGAGACTATGATTATTGTAGCCGTATAAAGGTTGAAGAGGTTAAGGTTGCGATTCGTAAGATGCGAAGGGGTAGGGCGACGGGGCCAGATGAGATTCCCGTTGATTTTTGGAAAAGCTCGGGTGAGACAGGTGTGAAGTGGCTAACCGAGTTGTTTGATGGTATTTTTAGAATGGCAAAGATGCCTGAAGCTTGGAGATGGAGCACGATGATTCCTTTGTACAAGAACAAGGGCGATATTCAGAGTTGCAACAACTATAGGGGTATCAAATTGCTAAGCCACACTATGAAGTCTGGGAGAGGGTGGTGGAGTTGAGGTTGAGACAGATCGTGCCTATTTCAGAGAACCAGTTCGGCTTTATGCCAGGACGCTCGACTACAGAAGCTATTCATCTCCTTAGAAGACTGGTGGAGCAGTACAGGGAAAGGAAGAAGGACTTGCACATAGTGTTCATCGATCTAGAAAAGGCGTATGATAAAGTCCCTAGGGAGGTCCTTTGGAGGTGCTTGGAGGCTCGAGGTGTACCCGTGGCGTACACCAGATCAATTAAGGACATGTATGAGGGGGCCAAGACTCGCGTTAGGACTGTGGGAGGAGATTCAGAGCACTTTTCCGTGTTAATGGGGTTGCACCAGGGATCGGCCCTTAGCCCGTTTCTATTTGCTTTGGTAATGGATGTATTGACGCGGCAAATACAAGGTGAGGTGCCATGGTGCATGTTATTTGCGGATGATGTAGTTTTGGTGGACGAGACTCGCGGAGGAGTTAATGCTAAGTTGGAGGTTTGGAGACAGACCCTCGAGTCGAAGGGGTTTAGGTTGAGCAGGACCAAGACTGAATATATGGAGTGCAAGTTCAGTGAGCCGACTCAGGACGATGACGTAGAAGTGAAGCTGGATACACAGGTCATCCAAAAGAAAGGGAGTTTCAAGTATCTTGGGTCTATTATCCAAGGAAATGGAGAGATTGATGAGGATGTCACCCATCGTATTGGTGTTGGGTGGATGAAATGGAGGCTCGCATCTGGAGTCTTGTGTGATAAGAAGGTGCCTACTAAACTTAAAGGCAAATTCTACAGAGTGGGGGTCCGACCAGCTTTGTTGTATGGAGTAGAGTGTTGGCCAGTAAAGAACTCCCATATTCAAAAGATGAAGGTGGCGGAGATGAGGATGTTGCGATGGATGTGCGGGTTTACTCGGAGAGATAGGATTAGAAATGAGGATATCCGAGATAAGGTGGGTGTGGCGTCGGTGGAAGATAAGATGCGGGAAGCGAGGTTGAGATGGTTCGGCCATGTGAGGAGGAGAGGCACAGATGCTCCAGTGCGGAGGTGTGAGAGGTTGGCTATGGATGGTTACAGGAGAAGACGAGGTACACCGAAAAAGTATTGGGGAGAGGTGATTCGACAGGACATGGCGCAGTTGCAGCTTACCGAGGACATGACCCTAGATAGGAAGGTGTGGAGGACGCGGATTAGGGTAGAAGAGTAGTAGGTAGAAGTGGGTGTAGGCTAGTAGGTAGGAGTGTTTTTCTTTATTGTCCCGACTAGTAATCGTAGTGTTACGCTTATAGTTTCTTGTTCTTGGATTCCTCGTGGTAGTATTTTGTGGCAGTGCTCTGTTTCTGTCTGTTGTTTGTTACTACATATTACTTCCTATCGTCTCTTGTAGTTTTATCTTATTTTTTATCCTGTATCATTGTTACGTCCTTTTTAGCCTATTTTTAGACTGTTTTATCTTGAGCCGGGGGTCTATCGGAAACAGCCTCTCTACCTCACCTCTGAGGTAGTGGTATGGTCTGCGTACACTCTACCCTCCCCAGACCCCACGCTGTGGGAATACACTGGGTATGTTGTTGTTGTTGTTGTTGTTGTCCTTTTTAAAAAAATATTTTATTTTTCTGTTATGTAAGATAAACAAATTATCTCTTCCTTAAAGATAACTTCTTTTAAGTGGTTACGTTCTATATTAAAGTATAAGGAAAAATACACATTTTTTCCCTTTTTTGGTATGAACTCCTCTCTTGGTTCGTCAATTATTTAAAAAATTGTAAATTATTTTATTTTAATTTCTTATAAATCCCTAGTACCCTTTTTAGGAGTAGGCATAAATTACCTAAATTTGAATTATCAAGCCAAAATCAAAAAATTCAATATTCAGAAGTAAATTTTAGACTTTTGATAGTCAATTTTATAATTTGGCAACTAATAATATCGAATATTCAGGTGTGTCTCGTCCATTAGGCCACTTAGGTAATTATTTAAGGCTCCATAATTATGAAGGCCCCATATTTTTATCTATAAATAGTTATATATACTAAAATCAAAAAATTACTGAATTTTTTTAAGGAAAATAATTCATATTTTTTTAAAAAGAAAAATTAAGTAGAGTTTTACATGGAAAGAAGCAATTTGACGAGAATGTTGATAATAAAATTTCAATGTCTCTAGAAGAATCTTTTAGAATCGGTTACTTTTTATACATAGATGACCAAGGGAAAAAACTTTCCCACACCGGGTGTATACACCAAATCAATGGATGCATGACATGTGTTTGAATACATACAACTATCACTTAATCATGATTAATTAATATATATAATTACTTCATTAAATCACTTAACCATGATAAGTTGCATGGTTTGATGTATACACCCAGTGTGGATAAGTTTTTACCATGACGAAACTATTTTTTCACTTCAAAATATCGATCAATTCAAAGCATATGACAATATTTTTTGTTTTCTATTTAGTGGTCAAAAATTGAAATTAATAGATGATGAGAATTTTTTTAAAAATATTGTCTTAATCTTGAATATTACCTAATGCGTAATGATCACTCTGACATTGATGATTTAGATTTATTATAAAAGCATGAATATAAATGTAGATTGATCAAAATATTCTTAAAATATTGAATGATTCTTATACCCTTCTAAAAATTAAATCATCAATAAACATGGACTCTTCTACGTGTTGCCAAGGTAAGTTTTCTTAGGATCCAATTAACTTTAGGAGACTTATTTAATGAATTAGTATTTCATATATTTACTGTGTTATTGCTTTGTACGTGTTGCAACTTTAGTTCCCCAACATCTATCTATATAGAATAGGAGAGGAAAAAGTGCCACATGTCAGTATCATATTATTATTATTTTTTTAAAATATCACGTCACATAATAAATTTTAAAAATAACTGATAAGGAAGATGTTCTTTGTACAACTCCTTCAAACTTACCTATTGGATTTTTTTTTTTAAAACTAACTCTTTATTTTTTTTAAAAAAAACATATAAAGAAGAGATTTATATTTTAAATTAATTATTTTTTAAATAAAAAATAAATAATGAAAAGGTTCTTTGTAGATACAACTCCTTCAAATTTACATATTGGATTAATTATATAATTGCAAACTAATAATTATTTTTTTAACAAAAAATTGAAAACTAACTCTTTATTTTCTTTAAAAACATATAAAGAAGAGATTTATGTTTTGAATTAATTATTTTTTAAATAAAGCATGAAAACTAACAATTTTTTTATCAATAATAAAAAATGATAATGAAGAGGTCTTTTGTAAATACAACTACTTGAAACTAATGTGCTGGATTATTTTTTAAATAAAAAATAACTGATAATGAAGAGGTTCTTTGTAGATACAACTCCTTCAAACTTACATATTGGATTAATTATTTTTTTAAAATAATTGTGAACTAATAATTATTTTTTAAACAAAAAATTGAAAACTAACGCTCTGGCTTACGTGCTGGATTAACTTGAAATTTACATTCTGGCTTAATTTTAAAAAAAAAATATTTTGAAAACTTACGTTCTGAATTAATTTGTAACTGTATTTTTTTTTTTAAAAAAAACATATAATGAAGATGTTAAAAAAATTAACCACATATTAAAAAATTATGTTTAAAAACTTGTCAAAACTCTCACGTTCCCACAATCCTACAAACACTCAAAAACTGTTTTTCCTGGACGTCTCTTTTTACCATCACTCAAAAACTGTTCTTTGCTGAACTTTTCTTTTATATATAGATTTCTTTCCTCTCTTCATTTTGATACATTATCTTTCAACTTCTTTCTTTTTCACACCCTATAACTTTTCTACTGATTACAACGATAACATATATGGCTTCACCATTTCAGAACATCGCATAGATTACAAGCAATTCCATGCAATGGAATTTGAAAGTTAGAATTGTTCGAATGTGAGAAGTACCGGATAAATTCAAACTTGAGATGCCGTTTTCAATAGAGTTGATCTTACAGGAATTAAAGGTAATTTTTTCCAGAAATAATTCAAAAACAAAATCATCTATGTTTTGCTTTAACTTATTAATCTTTTATATTGTTATGGTCACTAAATAATTATCATTACTAATTTCATGTGTTAATTTAAGGCGACCGTATACATGCCTTGATTGGAAAGTATGTTATTAAGTACTTCAAGACCAAGTTACATGAACTTGGGTTATATCGCATGAGCTACTTCGTCGTCGCATCAAATTACATGAAATTTAAGACTACTACAAACAAACTCAGGCTGACATTTACACAAAAGACAATTGTGGAAGGAACAACTGATCCTTCATTTGATATGGACATATTTAATTTGCGTCCTTTTGACCAACTAACAAGTCAAAATAATGTAGATGAGTCAGAACTATTTGGTAATTAATCTCTTCCCATTTTATTATAATAAATTATGTTAAATACAGGACTAACCGTGACATATGAAGCAATTCAAACCTACAAGCAAGGAGACAAGAATAGTGTCTTTATGAATTTTGAATTTGAAGATGATCAGTAACTTTTTTCTTTAATTTTTATATTCTATAAACATAGATTATTTCAACAGCATGAGAAAAATGCTTTCAACTATTTCACAATTTAATCATCTATAATTCTAGAAATAAATATATATTACTCTCTATTTATGTAATAACATGAGATATACAGGAGAAATAGGATTTCAACTACTATATAGGGTGAACTTGTGGAACAAATTCAACCTCACTTGAGTGGATCTACCAATGAATCTTTGATTGTGATTTTGCAACTTATGAAAGCACAAAAATTGAGAGGTATAACTTTTTTCATCCATGAAATCATATAAATAAGATTGTTTAACTTTAAAAAATTATATTTATGAAATATGTAAAAATAAATTTCCATAGATAACTACTCTGTCCGTAGTTGTTGGTATCAAACAAAACTATGGGTAAATCCTACTCTACCGCAATCTAGGGCATTTAAATCTAGGTTTGTCACCACATATATTTAATTTTTCATTACTAAAAATAATTATTGAGATTGGGTTTAATTTGAACTTAGCATTTTTTATTTTTCGAGAGTCAAACAATTTAAGTTTGATTATAAATTTGGACATAAAAATTTTTAATTTTTTTGAAATAAAATTTATATATTTGAAAACTATGTAAAAATTACTATAAGTCATAATAATTGATAATTTAAAATAATTAAAATATATAAAAAAAATTATGGTCAAAGATAGATCTTTTTGAATCTCGAAATTCAAGAGGTGTCACATAAATTGGAACGAAGAAAGTAATTTTTCCCATGTTAGCACAACTTTTCTAGGCATAGAGATGCTTTCTGTCCATAAAAATCTCCTACATATGGCATCAATTACTTGTACAATTTTCTTTGGCAAAATGAATATCTGGGACCAAAAAATTTGTATGAAAAAACAAGATGCTCTATATCAATTGAATCATGCCGGATAGTAAAAGTTTAGATGTCCATAAATATCTTCTTCTTTTTTTCAATAATGATTGACATTGAATTATTGGGGATCCCAAAATATCTAAAAAGGACATGCATCTACTTTGTCCGAACTATTTTACTAGTCACATTTTTAATTTACATATTTTTAAAAAAAATATTAATTAGAGTATAATTTAATTAAATTATCCTTATTTATTACTCTTTCATATTTAGTACTAATACTTTTCTCATTTACACTAGATTAATATCTCTTCATATTTATGACTAAGGGCAAAGGTGAAAATAAACAACTAACTATACATTAATTTTTTAAAATAATAACTATTTTAGATTATTTATTTTTAATAAAAACGACAATCTCCGCTTATACATCCACCTAACTTTTCTAAAATAAATTGAACTCTTTTAATATTTGCTTAAAGCCTTGAACTTGAGAGAATTCTTTGAAGCAACATACACCAGTTTAATAAATTGTAGATCACCTCTACTTAACAAAGACATATCATCAACAAAGTTAAATTGAATAATATTCAACCTCTTACATTTGGGATGAAAATTAATATGTGAAATTTTCTTCAAATTGTTCAATGTTTTAGTGAAGTACTCCATAACTAGCACAAAAGAGGAAGACATAGAATTTCCTTTTCTCAAACCTTTGTTTGCAGGGGGTGGGGGTGGAGAGGCAGCTAGGGGTGTTAACGGATCGGTTTGGATTGGTTATTGGTCAAAATTAAAATCAAATCAATATAATTAATTTTTAAATTACTAAAATTAAATCAAACCAAATATAATATATATTTATCAATTTGGTTGTTATCTGTTTTTGGGTTCGATTTGGTTTAGTTGTTTGGTTATTAGCCATACACGAAAATAAAAGAAATGATTCATTCAAACGAAAAAAAGACAACAATTCATTCAAAAAGAAAAATAAATCCTGAGATTACCATATATAAAACAGTAACATGACGTACATCTAATACAAGATATTAAAATTATAAATAAATTTTGATGGAAACATATATTTAAATTATTCATAAAAAATATTATATTGTATATATATAATTATAAAAATGTACATATATACAATTATCAGTTCGGTTCGATTATTTCTTCAATTTTTTTGAACAAAATCAAATCCAAACCCAAATAAAATATTATCGATTTTTAAATATGTAAAATCAAACCAAATAAAAATTAATTTATTTAATTGATCTAATTTGATTTTCTAGTTTGGATCGATATTTATCCAAATCATGAAAAATCCTAGAGGCAGCCATTAATTACAACAGAATTAGACATAGTGGTCAAACAAGCCTTGATCCACTTTATTAATTGCTAGTACTATATATCCAATACTTTCCTAACAAAAATCATTGATAATTTGTTTGTCCATAGTGTATCATTGGCAAATTATATAAACTAGTTCCTAGTTATAATACTCATTTTCTAACTAACACTGTTTAATGGCATCCTCTCTTAATTTTCTTAAAATCTCCTTTACATTTTAGTTACTTCTTCTTCTTTTGGACAACATGGAAATTAGAGTTGAACATCTACTCATGAGGTAATCAACTTGCCAACAGGTTAACTAAGCTATGTGTACATGGCCAACATCATTTAATATTTCATTATGAGAAAAGGGGCAAATATTCTTTTCAATTTTGTGATTTACAACGAATGTATCTCTCATTAAAAAAAAAAGCATATTTATATCTTTATCGTCTAATAAATAGTGTATATTTACCCATTTTATTATTAGACCTATATTTATTGAATTGAGAAAAAGAAATTCTAAAACTGAATTTTTAATTCTAAAAATATCATATGGCTTTAAAAAATTATCTCACTTATTTTACCTCTCTAGATCCGATTCAAATGAAAACAAAAACTCAACACACTTTTCTATTCAGTCATTACCCAAATGACTTAGACTTAGGATGCTTGTTCGATTAAATAAGATCATCACCAAAACCATGAGGTGATGATTGAATAAAAGAGGCATTGATTTTATTTTATTTTTACATTTTTTTGAGTCTGGACTCTGGAGGGATAAAAAAAAAGGAGGCCGGGGGGGGGGGGGGAAGGGGTGCACATGTACTCCCAAAAAGCAAAATATTTACCTTCAAATTCACACGTTCATGCCCTTTTTATTCTAAAATAAAATGGCATATATTTATTTTCTTTTTTTTTGGATGACAGCATCATAACGTTAGCGCCCACCCTTTTTTTTATCTTTTGTGTTTTGTCCTTTTATTTTATTTTAGAAAAGATTTAATATTTCTTTTTTTCTTTGTTTTCTACTTTTCTTGTTCTTTTTTTTTTAAAAAAAGAATTTGTCATTTATGATTCATTTATCTTGTTCTCAAATCATATTATTTTTATTTTTTTCACCATAATTAATTTTGACTTTTTTATTTTTTATTTATTTTTAAAATTTATTTATTTCTTGTTCTCTTTCTAATTTTTTGTTGTTTTTTTAATTTTTTTTTATATATAATAAAAAAGATAACTGATATGGTAAATTTCTTCATTTTTTTTATTTCTCTACTATTTTTTTCTTCTTTTCTTTTTTCTCTTTTTTTCTTTATTCTTTATTTTTTGTCTCCTTTTTCGTTCATTTAATTTTTTTCTCAAATGATATAATTTTTTATTTTCTTTCATATTTCATACTCAATTTTGACTTCTTTTCTGTTTTCTTTTTTTTTCCTAGTTTTTTCTTTAATTTTGTTTAATTCTTTTTTTATTTTATTTTTTCTCCATAATCTAATTTCATTCATTTTTTTGCTCTTTTTCTTTATTCTTCTTTTTTCCTGCTGATTTCATTGAGGTTTACTCCAGGTCTCCATGATACCGTCACAATATATTTATATACTGACATGGTATCATGAAGGACTGAGAAGAGTCTCATTGAATGATTGAATGACTAAAGCAGTCATCTATGATACCATGTCAGTATATAGATATACTATAATAGTATCATGGAGGACTGCTTCAACCATTCAATGAGTGATGTCATCACAATATATTATCTTCATTGAAAGTCTGCTTCTTCTGAAGAACTGAAACATACCTCAATGATACATATCAAGGAGTAACTAAGCAATGCTTTCATTAAGGTTTGCTTCGGTCTTTTGATGAGATTACTCAATCATCCATGATATCATTATGGTATATTTATATACTGATATTGTATCATTGAGGTATGTTCTAGATCTTCAGTGAGACATTTCTCAGTCTTTCGTGAAACCATCATAATATATTTATATATCGGCATGATATCAGTCAGTTCAGCTTCAATATTTGTCAATCCTCTGTGATACCCATGTGATATATATCATATACTAACAAGGTATCGCAAAATTTATATACTTAATTTTGATATTTTAATTTATATATTAATTTTAGCAAGTTACAAGTAATTTTTGTAAAACTAATTATAAAAATTAGAGTCATATTTTAAATACAAGGTTTAATTTTTATATCATTTTTACTTGTGAAAAAGTATTCAAAATTAAATTCATATTTTAATATAATTTTTTATATTTGAAAAAGATAAAAATATTTCTATAATTTAAATTTTAATAAATAAACTATTGAATTTAATATTCCTTTTCATCTTTCTATTATAGTCTAATTATTTATTTATTTTAATAAAAAATAATTAGCTACTATATTTATTTTTGTATTTAAATAAATAAAATAAACAAGACAAAAAGAAAAGTATAAAAATATGGGTGGTGGGTGGGGGGGAGGGAGGGGGGGGGGGAGAGAAAAGAACAGAAGACTTAAACATGTAACAAAAGGTCTTCAAATATAATATTTATATTGAAATTAATGATGTGAGAGAAAAAAGAGTTATTAAAAGCATGCAATAAATAATGTGTTAGAGAAAGGACAGAGACATCAACAAATAAAGTGAATTAATTATTGAGAAAATTTATAGACCATCCTCTAAAGTTGAGATCAATTTTAACTGAGTCTGGTTCATTTTAAACATCTCATGTAAAATTTTATTGTGTCATTTTGACACTTTTTTAAAATCAGCAACAATATATAATGTGTGTGTTACACCCGCAAATAACGTGTAAAATAACGAATTAAATGAGGACATTTGTCATTTATAACCAAAACAAATGAATTTTGAATAAAAATAAAAGGTGGCCAATGACTCGATGACATGTGATATTTTTACCCACCAAAATAATTCTTAAACAATGAATTTTGAGTAAAAAAAAAGTGACCAATGAGTAAATGACGTGTGACATTTTTTACCCAAATAATTACAAAAAATGATTTAACCACTTTTAAAAAATTATTTTAGAGAAGCACAACCTCCCTCCCCAGTCTCCCCCCCTCTCCCCACCCCCACCCCGATCGTCTTCTCCGATCGTCCTCTTTTGTAAAACAACCCCATCCCTTACTGCACACCCATATTTACCTTAATTACAACCTTAAATAAAATTAAAACTTTTTCACATATAAATAAACATTATATGTGAAATGAAATTTCGTTGCACTTGTGCTTCAAATGTGGGAGCTTTATTGTCTTGGATTCTCCAAATTTAAAATAATTAGTTTGAAAAAATTATCATATAGAAGCACAACTGGTCTCTTTTCGAATTTTGCCCTTTTTTTCTTCAAATTCCTATCAGTTTTTCTCAAACTAATTCGAGGAAGAAGATGGACAATAAAATAAGAAAGGTGTTTTAAGCTTGGAAAAATCTCTTGCCGCTGAAATTCATTCCTTCATCTGTGGCACACCATCAAGTCTATTTTATCATGGAAGGAGTTTAAGCTTGGAGAAATGGTGGTTGAAAATGAAGAAGAAGAAGAAAAAAAAGAGAAAAAGTTTGGCTAAATAAGCCTCTCACGCGCAGTAAATGAGTGTATCACACTCACTATGCTATGTCAGTGAAAATTGTCAAAATGACACAGCAAAACCCTACCTGAGGTGTTTAGAATGAATAATGCTCAGTTGAGGTGTCTAAGTTAAAGTTGTTGCCAACTTTAGGGGGCCATCGATGGATTCCGCCTTAATTATTTTGTAAAAAACTTTAATATAAGTGGGGTATACATGTAAATAGTTTGGGCAACAGGTTTATTAAAGGTAAATATTTTGGGTTGGAGCATTTTTAGGTAAATATTTTCACAATTTGATCCAATTTGTGTAATTTTTGCTAAAAATGAGTGAGGTTATTCTTAAAGCCACGTGATATTTTTAAAATTAAAAAACTAATTTTAGGATATTTTTATTTAATTTAGTAAATATAGGTATGTTAACAAAATTGGTAATTAAGTATGCACAATTTGCCAGACGCCAATAGTATATATGCATCATTTTTGTAATAAAGGGTATGCCCACTCTAAATCGCAAAGTTAAGAGGTATATTTGCCCTTTTTCATTTCCATTTAGAGATTGACCTCTTACGGCTAGTAATAACTAAATGGTTACTCCCTCCCTCTCATATAATGTAACGGTATTTGATCGAATAAGAATTTTTAAGAAGAAAAATAAATTTTCAATTTTAGATTTAAAGTAAGTCATAAATATTAATTTAATTATAATAAGAAGATTAAAATTAAATCATCGGTCAGTGTCTTCCTTTGGTTGAAAGAATCATAGCCTAAATTAAATGCTGGATATCCAAGTTGCTTTCATATGGTGGCAGGGTACTCTTTGAAATGCAAACACATAAGGCCCAAGTTTTTCTACTCCCTAAGAAAATCCTATCATTAATCCTACCAATAGTATTGTAATACTATTATTTAACCTTTTGTTGGAGTCAATTTCTCAAATGGTCATTGAATTTGTAGAACAATCCCACTAAAGTAATTTTTGAATTTTTTTGGACAATATGAGCGTTGAATTTGTAGAAATATCCCACTAAAGTAACTTTTTTTTTGACAATATAGTCATCAAACTATGCACATATTTTCAATAAAGTGAAAACCAATGAAAAATTTAATATTTTAACGAAAGTTTATACAGAAAAATTTATTTGACTTACTTCAAATGAATTTTAATAAAATAAATTATATTCATATAACTAGATCAAAATTATGGAGGTGCTATCTACCACAATTTTTTCATGAAAATCAGTACCATTTTTTAAATTTATTTGCCTATATATTAATCTCAAATTTGCAATTAAAAAGATTTGATATCTAAGAAGTTCCTCTTAACTGAAAATAAAAATTAGCCAGAAAAAAACATTGAAAATACATAATTACTATCCATCTTTACATATTTGAAATACAAAAAATTCTATTATTAGATTAACTTTTAAATAAAAAAGCAAACTAAAATGATAAACGTATAAGCTTCCATTAAAAATAAAAGATACATGTATAATTTTTTTAATAGAAGATTACACCTTCATTTTGCTCTAATTATATGAATATAATTTATTTTATTATAATGTCATTTGAAATGGGTCAAATGAATTATATATAATAGGTTAATAGGTATTAGATAAAAAAATAAATTCTAAAAAAGATATATGTATAACATTCCGTTAAGAAATTAACTTTTTCCATTAGTTTTCACCTTGTTGAAAATATGTGCATAGTTTGATGATCATATTTTTCAAGAAAATATAAAAGTTACTTTAGTGTGATACTTCTACAAGTTCAGTGACTATATTGTCCAAAAAAATTCAAAAGTTACTTTAGTGAGATATTTCTATAAGTTCAATGACCATTTGAGGAATTGACTCCCTTTTGTTGTATAATTTTTCTCGATTGGACAAGAAAAACAACAAAATGATACTACTTCCTCGTTTGGTTAATTGGTTTACAAATTTTGAATAAATTTTCAGAAACTAAAATTCAATTCTATTGTGCATATGAACAATTCTTATTTTAAATCATGAAAAGACACTTGTTTAAACCTTAAACAACTATCGAAAGGTTGACAAATCTGATAGATTAAATCGGAGAGTGAGAGAAAAACTTTCAACCTATAACCCACCCCACCTCTGCATTGGCTTAAACTCGCCCCACCCTGCATAAGCTTAAACTCGCCCTGCCCCGCCCCGCATAAGCTTAAACCCTCCTCACCCTGCACTCACCCCGCTCGATTGCCATCTCTACTAATTACTACTACTCTCTACGTCTCATATTAGTTGATCACTTTCTTTTTTACAAGCATGTTAAGAAATCATAAATAAGAAGGTAATTTTACTAATTCACCCCTTAAGAAATTAGAACTTTACTAACAAGTGTGAACACTTTCAAAAAGAATTAATTGCAAGGGTAATATGAAAAATAGACATATTGGTTCATGGTTTGAAGAGCTGCACTGGTTGGCCTGAACCATCAGGTCTAGTAGACCTAAGTCAAGTATACTCGAATTTCTGTTTGTTGCAACTGTGTATCATGTGCGGTTTAAAAAGAACTATAGAAGATTTCAACAGAAGCAACAAGACGAACAAGCAAAATTGAACAAGATAGTCCTACAGTTACACATTATTGTAGGGCAGGGCAGGACATATATACTTAGATAAGTTAAATTACTTTCCATGTTAGCTGATGCAAAATGTTGCTACATGAAGAAAAAGCTCTAGACTTGTAATCTTCCTAGAAGGGAACCTGTCTTAAGCTACTAATAGCTCTACACCTTTTCTTTCACATTATCCGAGTTCTCTGAAAGTACCTCCTTCGATAGACCTTCAAGTGACGTAACTCTTTTTTCTAAGGGTCTCTCCATTATATCTTGAGAATCTCGAGGATCCTTTGCCAATACAAATATACTTGTACTATCCATATTGCATATGGTGATCTCTAACAAATGAAAGCTCTCTATTGCACTCTCTTTAATAAATCATCATACAACATAGACTTAATATATTCTTGGAGGACAGGGAGGGACTGCTTATCATCATAACTGTACATAAGAGGGACCATCCTTGCCATATTAAGAGAAGCTTTTGAAAATGATCCTGAAACTACATGTTCTCTTGCCAATTCAATAGAATCATCTTTTTGTCCCTTCATGTAACATTCTATGTATGAACCATCATTTCCTTCTTGATTCTCATCCTGCACCCATGTTATTGTTAACTAAATTATGCTAAAATACAAACACTAAAATGTTTATGTTGCATTGTTTCAATTTATCTGAAGTTGTTTGACTGTCTATAAAGTTTAAGAGAAGAAAGAGAGGCAAACCATTTTGCTTCTTTTAGAAATGCATTGCATAGACTTCCCCACTGAAATGATAATTTAATGATTATATGTGTGTGTTACAAATTGTATATGTATTCTATCCACTGAATAAAAATATTTACACTATCAGATGTTTTCTCTATTTTAATTTATGTTATATTTTTCTTTTTAATTTTAAATAGCTGTCATATTTATAAATTTAAAAGCAATTAACTTTACAAATGTTCTCATTTTACCCCTTATAAGAAGCTTTTACAATAATGCAAATGTTGTAACTTGTTTAATACCATAAGTTTTAAAAAAATTACAGTCATATAAAAGTAATGACATATTTTAGATCACAACTTTTCAAAAAAATAATATTTTTTCTTAAACTCCGAATCAACTATATCAGATAAAGTCAAGCAAAAATAAAATATTACCTGTAAGTTTATATCCTAAGTAATAGCGGCTATTTGATATTAATTAGTACGTATAGAAAATCTTTACATACTTATAAATTGTTTGGTCAAGCTTCTAGAAAGTCAAAGATGCTTAATTCTCTTTAGAAAATGTCTATTTTAGAGAGTTATGATATTTGGTCAAACTTTATGAAAAAAAAAAATAAGTGTTTTTAAGTGTAGACTTATAGTTATAACTGTTCTTTTCTGAAATAATAATAGCCTTTTAAGTTATGGGTTATTTAGAAATGGGAACCTGAAAAAAATAATATTTCATCTGTTTCAAATTGATTGACCTGTTTTGATTTGATACGGAGTTTAATAAAATAAAGAAGACTTTTGAATCTTGTCATCTTAAATTAAAAATATGTCAAATGTATCAAAATTTTCTTAATTAATAATAATGATGGAAGTTACAGAAGTTATGTACACCTAACTAACAAAGAAGTTGCATAGTCCCTTCACTTCTCTATGGAGTTTTCGATGAAAGTTCGACGATCCTTATTTGTATCTTTCTCTTAGTTTCCCTTTTTCTATCCCTAATTTGTTTTTTCTGTTAAAAAAAAAAAGACCAACCAGAAATAAAGACGTTTTACACTATTAGATCACTTTTACCTATTAAAACAAGTAATTTATTTTATTTTATTTTATTTTATTATAACGATTACGTGTAAATATCTTTTAAATGCTCTACCCGAGGAGGGGGGAGGGGAGAGGGGGGGGGGGGGTATGCAAGAAAAAAGTTTGAGCTTGATGCAAATGACTAAAATATTGTATGCTTTGTATGATTGTTAGTTAGGAGTGATCTTTTTCAATGATGTTCGAGATCTTTGTCTTGTAGAGGATCAAATGAGATCTTTTTGGAACAAGATCAAGCCTTTTATCTTGTCTAAGGCCAAAAAGAAAAATGTAGAACGAAGGGATCCGGCTAAAAACAAAAAGAAGAGATCAAGGAGAAGGAGCTAGACGAGCACTGGTAAGAGAACGAGCTATAGATCTAAAAAAGTTACAACATCAATATTATGAATTAAAAGCTCAAATAAAATACCTATTGACAGCTTGAGTGAAAAGTGTTAACTCTTCAACAGTCCCATAAACATCAAAGATGTCATCAATGACATAAATAAAAGAGATGCATTTTGCTAGCTCAATTCTTTGTTGTGACATTCTTGGATCTGTAAGCACTGCCATTGGCCAAGTATACCATTTTATTGGTTGGTCCCTCAATAGCTTCAATTCTTCAGCTAAACCAAGACTTTTCCACCACCTATATATCATTAGAAATTGCAATTAATTAATAAATTAAATTGTTTCTGACACTGGAACCATACATCACTAATTTAAATTTATTTTATATATTTGCTGTCCGAATACATGGTTTAGTTTTAGATATATCGTATCCGCGTGTATCTGAGGGATTACAATATGTATTGCATGTATCTAGGGGGTTATAGCATGTATTGACATGTATCTAAGGGGTTACACATGTATCCGCATGTAATTGACTCACGATGTGTTTGAATTTTTGATAAGATGTGATATATTAAGTAATTAAAATAAAGTAATGGGAGAATTAGTAAATATGATAGAGATGTTTGCCTTTTTGTATGATTTTTCCATATAACTAGGTAGACAAGTAAACTTTATCAATGCTAATATTCCTTTGGGTATTGACACGATGACTCATGTCTAATTGCATATATAGAAAACAAAAATTTTCATAAATATCCCACATGAGAAAGGAAAATGACTTGAGCCTATCATCTCTTCTATACCCCACACTGGTTGTTATGGTGATGGTGTGGCGAAGGATGCGTGAAACATGAGAGAAAATGATTGTGTTGAGATCAAAATGGACAGGAAATCATGTCGAATTTAATAATTATAAATTTTGATAACGATAGATCAGATGACAAAGAAAACTATACTAAAAAACATGATATATTAATATGGTTTGACCAATTGACATATATATGAGAAAATTAATATAAAAGAAAGCATAAAACTATTGAGAGAAAATCTTGATAGAGCTCCAATATTCTGAATAGTGAGAAAGACTTTTAATTTTGATTTTCGATCGATACCTTCCAGGCCGTTGTGATCAGTGTTTTTTTTAACTAATTTGTAGTATGTAACCTGTTTAATTTTACACTGTCATGAGTACATGAATGTTAAATTTAACTAATTTACCCGGAAAATTGAGACAATTCATGTTGATGTATCTCTTTTGTGATGGAGTAGTCAATATTTGCCAATTCTTGTAAGGTGCTTCTTCCCCATCCATTAATTCCTTTAAAGTCACTAATGAAGCTTTTGGCCTTGCAACTTGCTAAGCTCTTGTGGTATGGATACTTCAATGTTTCTTTAATGATTCTAGCTTGATCACATGAGTCATTGTTGGGTTCTATGAAAAGAAATAAAAGGGAAATGGAGGGTGAAAGGGTGTAACTTTTCAGTTGAAGAGTTGCACCTTTCTAAATCATTGTGACCTTTCCGAACCAATGCGTCTCTTCCATAGAGTTGCATCCTTTCTGAACCATTGCTTCTCTTTGTGAAGTTTTTTTACTAGTATATGACAAGTTTATGAAATCACCAAATTGATAATTGAACATATACTTGTTCAAAAGAATACGTTCTTTCATGAAAAGGAAAATGTCGTGATTTTTCATGAAAAGATGCACTTATTAAAATATAATTATTTGTATAGACATGAATATTGGCGAAAGGCTACCCGCCGTTGTTGACCGATAAAATTGATGATAAATTAATCATTAATAATGATTAGTATTTATTGATAAGTTCGGATTTATCACAGAAATTGTGGGGGGAAGCCATCCTAATGGCTAGCCGAACACTCAATCACGTGTCTCATAGAAAACACAATCTACTCCATATGAAAAAATGAAAAGGAAGAAATTCCAACTTGAATTACTTCAAAGTGTGGGGGTGTTTGGCTATGGTGTAAGTTCCTAAACCCAAAAGGGTAAAATCGGATAAAAAAAATAGTTGATTATGTTTTTATAAAATATGCCACCAATAGTAAAGGATATTGATTTCTGATAGAATCAGAAAATGCTGGTTTATTGAGATTGGTGTATTATGTCACTTCCATGATATATGTTTTTGGTGAATATTGATATGCTAGTTAGTCAAATATTTTACATAACTAGTTTCGTCTTAGTAAAGACTAGTTGATTAAATTAGTCAATTGATGATTGAGCATATGTCGTTTAATTAAAGGTCGGAATTTTTAATTTTGTGAAGGGTGTCATTTGAAAGGTTGTGACTCTTCATGATAAGATGTGTCTGCTGAAAGACAACTCTTTAAAAAGTCAAGATATTTTATTAAACGTAAAATTGAACGGATGTCACTTGAAAGGCTGTGACGTTTCATGATAAGATATGTTTGTTAAAAGTCAACCATTTGAAAAGATATGACGGTTCATTGAACGTATAAGTTCATTGGTCTATAAATCAAAGAACCAATTGATGATTGATAAAATCGATAATAGCTTAAATTTTTATATCAGTGAATACGCTATTAGTTGGTTATTGAAGAAGTAGACTTATAAAAAGTGGAATGGTTCAGAAATATATTAACAAAGGGTTGTGGCCATAACTGAGGTTAACCATCCACAAGTATTGATATAATGATGTACTTTAAGTATAGTCATCAATCTACCTTATATTCAATCTTTTTAAGTATGATTTGCACTATTGACATAACAATATTAATATACTCTATTTCTGGAGATTAAAACCTTTAATTTTCTACTCCGTTTGAATCTTCGTTCTGATTTGAAGAATATAAAAACTTCGTCAGAACTTAGAGTTCATTTGGTTAGCGATTCGAAGAATATAAAAACTTCATCGTTAACTAGAAATAAGTTTGAATAAAGATCGGTTCAAAGAATATAAAAACTTCACCGAGTAAATCAGTTTGTGTATTTGGTTCGAAGAATATAAAAACTTCACCGATTCACCGAACACTCTGTTTGAATGATTATTCTGATTTGAAGAATATAAAAACTTCATCAGAATATTAAAGTTCAACAAGTTAGCGATTTGAAGAATATAAAAATTTCGTCGTTAACTTCTGAAATAGTTTTAGTATTTTGCTAGAAAATGAGCCTCAAATATTTAAGGAAGCCATGTCTTCTGCAGAATCATCATTTTTTAAAAGAGGCAGTCAATAGTGAGATTGAATCAATCTTGAACAACCATAGTTGGGAGTTGGTTGATCTTTCTCCTGGAAATAAACCCTTAGGTTCAAAATGGATCTTTAAAAGGAAAAATGAAAGCTGATGGAACTATTGACAAACATAAGGCAAGACTTGTTGTTAAAGGTTATAGGCAAAATGAAAGCCTTGATTATTTTGACAAATACTCGCTGGTAACAAGAATAACATCCATTCGAGTGTTAATAGCATTGGCGGCAGTAGATGATCTTGAAATCTATCAAATGATGTGAAGACAACTTTCTTGAATAGAGAATTGGAGGAAAAAATTTACATGAAATAACCTGAGGGCTTTGTAGTTCCTGGTAAAAAAAGAAAGTGTGCAAACTTGTTAAGTCACTTTATGAACGAAAACAAGCATCTAAACAATGGTATGCGAAATTTGACCAAATAATATTGACAAATGAATTTAAGATCAATGAGTGTGATAAATGTATTTACATTAAAAACACTCTGAATCATCAAGTCATTGTTTGCTTATATGTTGATGGCATGTTGATCATGAGTGAGACATTTCTGACATAAATGCTACTAAGCGTATGCTGGCTAGTAAATTTAATATAAAAGACTTAGGAGTTACTTATTTGATCTTAGGGATTAGAATTCACAGAACTCCACAGGGTCTAGCATTGTCACAGTCTCATTATATTGAAAGAGTACTTGAGAAATTCAAGTATTTGAATTTCTATATTGCAAGGACACCAATTGATGTAAGCTTTGCACTTCAAAAGAATGAAGGTGAAAGTGATTCACAATTGGATTATGCTCGAGTGTTGGAAAGTTTAATGTATATTATGAATTGTACGCGATCATATATAGCATGTGCTATTAGTAGGCTGAGTCGGTTCACAAGTAATCCCAATCAAACTCATTGGATGGCAATAAAACGAGTTTTGAGTATCTAAAACATACTCAAAACTATGCCTTGCACTATAACAAATATCCTGCAGTAATTGAGGGATATAGTGATGATAATTTGATCACCGGATCATCTGAAGTTAAATTCACAAGTGGATATGTATTTACTCTTGGTGGAGGAGCAGTGTCTTGGAAATCATCCAAACAAACGTGTATTGCTCGCTCTATAATAGAATCTGAATTTATAGCTTTAGATAAGGCTGGTGAAGAAGCTGAATGGCTCCAAAATTTCTTGAAAAATATTCCATTTTGGCCCAAACCTTTGGCACCTATATGCATACATTGTGATAGTCAAGTGACAATAGGTAGGGCAGGGAGCACTATGTATAATGGTAAATCTCGTCACATATGACATAGACATAATACCGTTAGACAACTACTCTTTAGTGGAATTATCACAATTGACTATGTAAAGTCAAGAGATAATGTATCAGATCCACTTACAAAAGGCCTAACTAGAGAGGCAGTTGATAGATCATCAAAGAGAATGGGATTAAGGCCTAGGACAAGTCATCATGGCGGTAACTCTACCTAGCAGGAGATTCCAAGAGCTAGGTTCAAGGAGATCAAACAAAGTTATGATTGACGGTTTAAAATTGTCAAATAACTCAACCCATTCTCGTGATGAAGACAATGTTCAGAAATAAGGATAAAGCTTAACGTTTAAAGCTTTTTAATGGTTGTCTAAGTTTGGAAAGATATGACCAAACAATTTATCTATAGGATTAAAACGTTTAGAAATCATCTATGTGAGTGTGAAGTGTAAGCAGCTTCAAGGAGAATGATAGTAAAATCCAATTCTCTATGCACTCAAGAAACCAGGCGGTGTTCATGGCTGAAACGAACACAACCGTGAGAGTCATAGACGATTAAGGGTTAATTGTGTGACTTGTATTGTCTAGGTGTACAACAAAGTTTGACGGTTCAAAGATATCACATCTACCAATTGATCGAGTGCATCCGATATAAGTTCACTACGAAAAGTTCAAAGGAAAATCTACTTATCCAGATGCAATTAATCCTTTCTTGTAAATCACACACTTGTCCGTGCATTCCTTTATCTTATGGACATTCCCCTTTCATGTGGGGGACTATTGGGTTCTATGAAAAGAAATAAAAGGGAAATGGAGGGCGAAAGGGTGTAACTTTTCAGTTGAAGAGTTGCACCTTTCTAAACCATTTTGACCTTTCCGAACCAATGCATCTCTTTCGTAGAGTTGCATCCTTTCTGAACCATTGCTTCTCTTTGTGAAGAAACACTTTGTTGGCTATAAATACCTATTGATCCCTCAGATTTTTCTTGCAAATTTTCTGATCTTCTACTCTTTTTCTTCTTGCACTTCATAAAATTGTTGTATGGTTTACTGCTGTCGAGTGAGTTTGTTGTCACCGGCGTTTTAGATACCGCTACTCCGGTGAGTAAATCGTTCTATCCTGGGAGGATATATTCCAACACCTCGGGTACATAGAGGGGAATAATTTTCTTAAGGACACACTGTGAATACAGTGAGCTCGATTTAAATTCTTCATCTTTTTCTGAATTTTTCTACAAATTATTTTTGCTTACTGTTTTATTGTTTAGAATACTATTTTGCTTTCTATTTTTATTGTTTGAATACATATTGGATATACCTGTCAAACGGGCCGGTCCGGGTCAGACCGGCCCACATAAGTTGCAGCCCGCCGGGTTCATGGACTGGGCCGGTCCGGGTCCAGAATAAATGGGTCGGGCCGGTCCGGGCTGTTTTGAGCAAAATGCTCAGCCAACCCAGCCCAGGTCCGTCACCCATTTTTGGACCGGGTTTCACAGGCCGGTCCGGTCTAATTATGTGGGCCTTCATGGACCGGGTTTGGGGGCCGGTCCATGGGTTTCACCTTTTTTTTTTTAATTTTTAATTTAAAAATTGAGCTCTAATCATGTAATGTAGTGTTATCAATTTTAAAGTGTGATATAATTTTAATCGTTTTAAATTTAAAATTTCAAATTTGAATTATATATTTATATTTTATAATAATGTAGTGTACTAGTGTAGTAATATTTTACATTTTATAATCATGTAATTTGAAAATATGAAATTGAAATTCAAAAATTTAAAATTTAAATTTCTAAATCCAAACACTCCAAACTTCAAATTTCAAAGTTAAAGTTCAAATTTTAATGCATTGAAAGTTGAAATTTCAATTTTCAAAGTTGAAATTTAAAATTTGAATTTTGAAATTCAAATTTCAAAACTTCCTATCTTCTCAAAATATTCTCCATCTATAAATAATACTACATTCCAAACACTCCACTTTTTTTTTTTATTTTAAATTTAAAAATTGAGTTCTAATCATGTAATATAGTGTTATCAATTTTAAAGTGCGATATAATTATAATCGTTTTAAATTTTAAATTTTAAATTTGAATTATATATTTATATTTTATAATCATATAGTGTACTAGTATAGTAGTATTTTATATTTTATAATCATGTAATTTGAAAATATGAAATATGAAATTCAAAATTTTAAAATTTAAATTTCTAAGTCCAAACACTTCAAACTTCAAATTTCAAAGCTAAAGTTCAAACTTCAAATGCATTGAAAGTTGAATTTAAAATTTAAATTTGATAATAGTATAATATTCACAATATGATATACATATGATGTATATAGAATATTCACAATATGATATACACATGATGTATATAGAATATTCACAATATGATATACACATATGATGTATATAGAATATTCACAATATGATATATACATATGATGTATATAGAATATTCAGAATATGATATACATGTGATGTATATAGAATATTCACAATATGATATACTTATGATGTATATAGAATATTCACAATGTGATATACTTGTGATGTATATAGAATATTCACAATGTGATATACTTGTGATGTATATAGAATATTCACAATGTGATATACTTGTGATGTATATAGAATATTCACAATGTGATATACTTGTGATGTATATAGAATATTCAGAATATGATATACTTGTGATGTATATAGAATATTCAGAATATGATATACATATGATGTATATAGAATATTCAGAATATGATATACATGTGATGTATATAGAATATTCAGAATATGATATACATGTGATGTATATAGAATATTCAGAATATGATATACTTGTGATGTATATAGAATATTCACAATATGCTATACTTGTGATGTATATAGAATATTCACAATATGATATACTTGTGATGTATATAGAATATTCACAATATGATATACATGTGATATATATAGAATATTCACAATATGATATACATGTGATGTATATAGAATATTCACAATATGATATACAGAATATTCACAATATGATATACTTGTGATGTATACAGAATATTCACAATATGATATACTTGTGATGTATATAAAATATTCACAATATGATATACTTGTGATGTATATAGAATATTCACAATATGATATACACATGATGTATATAGAATATTCACAATATGATATACACATGATGTATATAGAATATTCACAATATGATATACATGTGATGTATATAGAATATTCACAATATGATATACTTGTGATGTATATAGAATATTCACAATATGATATACTTGTGATGTATATAGAATATTCACAATATGATATACATGTGATGTATATAGAATATTCACAATATGATATACATGTGATGTATATAGAATATTCACAATATGATATACATGTGATGTATATAGAATATTCACAATATGATATACATGTGATATATATAGAATATTCACAATATGATATACATATGATGTATATAGAATATTGACAATATGATATACATATGATGTATATAGAATATTGACAATATGATATACATATGATGTATATAGAATATTCACAATATGATATACATGTGATATATATAGAATATTCATATAGAATATTCACAATATGATATTCATATGATATATAAAAAATATATACATATAACAAATATATATATATACAAATATATATAAATATATATAAAATAGATGATAGACAAGAATTAAAATTTAAATTTTATGAGAGAAAAAAATTAAAAATGCAAAGACTCAATGAGCCTTTGACTTTATTAAAAATATATTGATTGAAAAATAAAGTTGAAATTCAAAGGTTACAAATACTTTTCTCCAACTTCATAAACTAAAACAGTAAAACTAGAAAATGAAAATTTAATAGATAAATTGAGAAATCTACATATTTCGAATCATTTTCTCTAATTCTTCCGTATTAACATGGGCAGGAATGGGATCATAATTTTCAAAATCAACAACTCCATACGCTGGACTTGATTGTGTTGAAGGATCTCCAATTGACATTATTTTTTCAAGTGGTTCTTCTTCATCCGGTTCAATTGTCATTCCTTGATATCTTCGCTCCGCTCTAATCCAATCTCTGAGGCAAACTAAAACATTCATGGCATTGCTTCCTAATGAGTGTCGATTGTCTCCGAGCTGCTGCCTTCCTTGACTAAATGCGCTCTCTGATGCAACGGTTGACATTGGAATATTTAACACATCTCTAGACAATGTTGAAAGTACGGGATATTGTCTTTGATTGTTCTTCCACCACTCCAGTGTTGGAGTTTGATTTTTATAGTCCTCCACGGGTGATCTCAAATATAAATTAAGCTCATCGCGATTTATGCTTCCTTGCGCTGTAGGCTGTAATCTTGACCAAACAGATAAATTAGTTACACCATAAGCAGGCACACCTTGTGCCTGTCTTTTGAAAGATGATGGTTCGTTCGAAGGATGAGATAAAGGAGCATTATGAGTCGGTGTAGCATTATTAACTAAGGTAACATAATGATTAAATAAATTTTCCATGTAAATATTCGCATTAATAGTAGCATCAGATATAATAGGTACTTCATCATTCTTAATTTCTAAATTTTTATAAATCATAACAACAAATTCACACATATTAACAAATTTCATACATGGATTTAAAATAGCACCAACTAAGTAAATAGGTGGAATCGGAAAAAAATATTTTTTGAATTTTTCGATCATTTTAGTGATAGCTTCCGAGTAACCTCTTTTAAGCTTATATTCACTAATCAATATAGAGAGATCGGCTATATAAGCTAAAATATTAGAAGCAGTAGGATAATAAGCACCGGAAAATTCAACAGTAGCTAAATAAAATGAGTTTAAAAAATCAACAACATCTTTAATTTTTCTCCAATCGGCTTCTTGTAACATAAGTTCAGGAAATTCGCTAGCATATTGGTTAAAAGTCGTAGTAATAGGAACTTTATAAATATAGCAAGTATTTAAAAAATTAAAAGTAGAATTCCACCTAGTGTCTATTTCTTCAGGCATTAATCTTGGTCTAAGATTATTGTCCTTACATTTTCTTTTAAATTCAGTAAGTCTAAGCTTTCTATTATTTCCTTGAATAAAGCCAACTGCATGCCTAATTTTTTCAATCACAGGTTCAAAAAAATCAAGACCATCTTTTACAATTAGATTGTATATATGACAAGCACACCTAACATGAAAAATTTCTACACACGGAGGAGTAAGCATAATTTTTAAATCATCAATAGCAGCGGTGTTGTTAGATGCATTATCAAAAGCCATACATAAAACTTTTTCATTAAGACCATAATAATCTGTAACCACTGAGATAGATTTAGAAATAAAATCTGCAGTATGCCTACGATCTTCATCATATCGAAATGCCAAAATACGTTTTTGCATGAAAAAATTACTATCTATCCAATGACAAGTAATTGTTAAATAATCATTTTTATTAACCGCACGACCAAGATCAGAAGTAAGAGAAACTCTACATGGAAGATTTGTTAATAACCAACGTAAATAAAATGCATATTGTCCATGTAGTCTAAAAATATCTGATCGACAAGTACTTCTAGGAATACCGGTAAACATTGGGTTATAAATAGATTGTATGTAATGAACAAAAGCATCAGAAGAAGCAAACGTGAAAGGCAAACAACCCAATGCTATCATTTTCGCTAACTCTTCACGGTCTTTCTTTTTATTATACGTCCCAACTAATTTACCGGTATGTGGGTTCATTTTAGTTTGTCTATGTGTTCCACCAGCCCCACCTTGTTTTAAAAGTTCTTCCCAACCTACATGATCGGTTCTCAAATGTCTCATCAATTGACCCGTCCCTCCGGAATTACCCCCGGTCTTATGCTGATATTGTTTATGACAAAGATTGCATTCAACAAGAGTTGTTCCTTCTAATTTAGTATAAAATTCCATGCAACACTAGTTAATTTACGGGGCTTTCTAGGCCGTGGAGGAAGATTAGGAGTACGAGATTGAGCATTATCAATAACGGGACTAGTGGGTTCATCATCATCACCATCATCATCATCATTATTATTATTATGTACACTTACGTCAACTTCATCTTCTTCTTCAATTCCATAATTTTCTTGTGCCTCAAAATAATTCATATCATGTGCACCCACAGAAAACTTTTTCATTAAGACCATAATAATCTGTAACCACTGAGATAGATTTAGAAATAAAATCCGCAGTATGCCTACAATCTTCATCATATCGAAATGCCAAAATACGTTTTTGCATGAAAAAATTACTATCTATCCAATGACAAGTAATTGTTAAATAATCATTTTTATTAACCGCACGACCAAGATCAGAAGTAAGAGAAACTCTACATGGAAGATTTGTTAATAACCAACGTAAATAAAATGCATATTGTCCATGTAGTCTAAAAATATCTGATCGACAAGTACTTCTAGGAATACCGGTAAACATTGGGTTATAAATAGATTGTATGTAATGAACAAAAGCATCAGAAGAAGCAAACGTGAAAGGCAAACAACCCAAAGCTATCATTTTCGCTAACTCTTCACGATCTTTCTTTTTATTATACGTCCCAACTAATTTACCGGTATGTGGGTTCATTTTAGTTTGTCTATGTGTTCCACCAGGCCCACCTTGTTCTAAAAGTTCTTCCCAACCTACATGATCGGTTCTCAAATGTCTCATCAATTGACCCGTCCCTCCGGAATTACCCCCGGTCTTATGCTGATATTGTTTATGACAAAGATTGCATTCAACAAGAGTTGTTCCTTCTAATTTAGTATAAAATTTCCATGCAACACTAGTTAATTTACGGGGCTTTCTAGGCCGTGGAGGAAGATTAGGAGTACGAGATTGAGCATTATCAATAACGGGACTAGTGGGTTCATCATCATCACCATCATCATCATCATTATTATTATTATGTACACTTACGTCAACTTCATCTTCTTCTTCAATTCCATAATTTTCTTGTGCCTCAAAATAATTCATATCATGTGCACCCACAGGAATATCTCGTTCTCCTATCTCACTAGGTGATGGTGGAGGCACACGAGAATAATTATTTCTACCGCTTGTACTACCTCTACCAGAAGTGATTTTTTTCTTACTACCACTACTACTTCCGGGACATAAATTTTTAACACTTTTACCAAGTCGTTTTACTTTATCCATTTTATAAATTAAATTAATAAATATTAAAAACACAAAAATTAATACAAAAAGATATTCAACAAACAATATACTAATTAAAAGTAAGAGATAGAACGATTATACCAAATTATCGGAGATAAAGAAGTAATTAAGCAACCGTAAATTGATGAATTGAACACTTGAACTTTCTCCAACTTGATGTTGTTGATAGAAAAATAATAAAGTAGATATTACTAGTAATCAAGAGAGAAAATTGAGAGAGAATGAGAAAATTTTTGTAGTAAAAATAAAAAAATTTAGTAGATATTTATATAAAAAAATAGGTAAATTTTTTTAAGGTGGAGAAGAAATGAACGTTGGTCAAACGACATTGTAGCCGTTGTCCCAACGTTCATTGCTGCCAAAATGAGAAAAAGTTGTTTGCAAAGGCTACTAATGGGCTGTCCACTAGGCTATAGGCCTGCGGGTGACAGGCAACCCATGTGCCTTGTCAGCCCAGCAGCCTCAGCCAGCCCAAGCCCCAATGCCCATATATTAAAAAAAATAATAATTTAAACAGTTAATCGGGCTGGGCCGGGCCGGGGCACCGGTGGGCCAGGACCTGGGCCGGTCTACCGGGTTGCCAGGCCTGGACGGCCCAAGCCAGCACACGGCCCACCAAACCGGTACAATTAAATGGTCTCGCCCAGCCACGGTCCGGTCACTTATTTGGGCCGGTCTAACCGGTCCAGTCCGGGTCAGACAGGCCCAGTTGACAGGCCTGCTATTGGATAACAGTCATTATGTGCAAGACATGCATTTAGGTGCTCACTACTGAAATTTGCAACTTCATCAAGTATGTGTTCACCTTCCACACCAAGTTGTGCTGCTTCATATAAACCAATTAATCCACTTACATCTTGGATCAGGTTTAATCCAAATGTCCCATCATCATTGTTCTTGAATTTCTTGAATACGTCTGTGCTCACGCAATAAAAGGTTATTAGATAGACACTTCAAGTTGAGTTTAACTTTTATAGTATGATTGTTGTTGTTATAAAGAACATATATTATAACATAATATAAAAAAATTATACCAAGAAAAACTTAATTAGTTGTTATAAAACTTAATTAGTTGTTATAGTAAACTGTTATTATAGAGAGGTCTGACTATAATTATATGATACTTTTGAATCGTTTGTCCATATCATCTAGAATCTTTATTTGTTAAAGAAAAAATAATTTTAGTTTTTAAATTTGTCTTTAACATGCCCCTTGTCTTGCAAGATTGTTTACTTTTCATGAGTTAAGCACATAGAGATTTTTCTATTTTTTATTTTTTGGTAATTAATGGTTTTGAGACAAAGACTTAACTGTAACTTCTACGGAGTGGTGGTTAGACTATATTATATGGAATAGAGCGTTGGCCAGTCAAAACTCTCATGTTTAGAAAATGAAAGTTGCGGAGATGAGGATGTTGAGGTAGATCTGTGGGCATACTAGGAGAGATAAGGTTAGGAAAAGATATCTGGAACAAGATAGGAGTGATCTCCGTGATGAAAAAGATGAAAGAACCGAGGCTGAGATGGTTTGGGTATGTGAAGAGGAGTAGTGTAGATATCTCCGTGAGGAGGTGTGAGAGGTTGACAATGGTGGGCGTTAGGGGAGGTAGAGACAAGCCGAAAAAGTATTGGGGGGAGGTGATTAGATAGGACATGGCACATCTTGAGCTTGTCGAGGACATGACCTTAGATATATAGGAGGGTTTAGAGGTCATGGATTATAGTAAAAGGTTGGTTGGTAGTTGAACATTCTCTCTCTTTCCCATGGGATAGACTTGATGGTCGTATTTGGACCTTCTTTTTTACCTGTGGTATTAGCACTAGTCTCCTAATTTCTTGTTCTTCGATTTCAGTTATCACCTGCATTTTTGTGTGCTTTAGTTATCACATCATTTTGTTGTCATTACTGCTCTTTTCTTTGTATGTTGTGTACTGATCTCCATTTCACATTATTTCGTTGTTGTTATTGTTCTCATTTCTGTGTTCCCTTTCAAAATATTTGGAAATGCTTTAGTTTAAGTCGAGAGTCTAGTATAAACAACTTCTCTATCTCTACGAGGTAGGGATAAGGTCTACGTACATTCTACCCTCCCTAAACATTGTTGATAACTGTGTTCAACAAGTATGCCAGAATAATAACAATAATTAAAGCTGGAAAAACAGTAAGTAGACTAATATCCGAGATCACAGAATTCACTGTGTGTCCTTAAGGAATTTAACCCCCGATATACATGCTGTTATTTTTAAAAAAAAATTAACAGTGATACATTTTCATAAAAAACCCTATTTTGAGTTGTCACTTTACTGCTCTACCATCACATATTTTAAATTTTATGTCAAATCCAACTTCTTTTTATGAAAAAATGAAATATGATAAATATTTCAAAACAGAAAGGCCTAATATTTTAGGTATGGATATCGATCCTAACAAGCAACAATTGATACCTTATTTTGAGTCGTTACTTTACTGCTCTACCATTAAGTGTTTCAAATTTTATATTAGATTTGGCTTTTTTTATGAAAAATGAAACATGATAAATATTTTAAGACGAAGGGCCTAATATTTTAGACAGAGATATCGATCCTAACAACCAACAACTGGTACTTAATTTAGAGTCATCACTTCACTGATCTACCATCACATGTTTCAAGTTTCATGTCAGATCTAACTTCTTTATATGAAAAATGAAACATGATAAATATTTTTAAAAGGAGGGCCTAATATTTTAAGCAAGGTGTCAATCCTAACAACCAACAATTGGTACCTTATTTCGAGTTGTCACTTCACTGCTCTACCATCACATGTTTCAAATTTCATGTTAGATCTTACTTCTTTTTATGAAAATCAAAACATGACAAATATTTTAAAATAGAGGATCTAATATTTTAGATAGGGGTGTCGATCCTTACAACCAATAATTGGTACTTAATTTAGAGTCGTCACTGATCTACCATCACATGTTTCAAATTTTATATCAAATCTAACTTCTTTTTATGAAAAATGAAACATGATAAATATTTTTAAAAGAGGGCCTAATATTTTAGGCAGATTTGTCGATCCTAACAACCAACAATTGGTACCTTATTTCGAGTCGTCACTTTACTGATCTACCATCACATATTTCAAATTTCATGTCAAATTTAACTTATTTTTATGAAAAATAAAATATGATAAATATTTTAAGTCGTTACTTTACTGCTCTACCATCACATGTTTCAAATTTAAGCGGAGGGCCTAATATTTTAGACAGGGGTATCGATCCTAACAACCAACAACTGGTACTTAATTTAGAGTCATCACTTCACTGATCTACCATCACATGTTTCAAGTTTCATGTCAGATCTAACTTCTTTATATGAAAAATGAAACATGATAAATATTTTTAAAAGGAGGGCCTAATATTTTAAGCAGGGCGTCAATCCTAACAACCAACAATTGGTACCTTATTTCGAGTTGTCACTTCACTGCTCTACCATCACATGTTTCAAATTTCATGTTAGATCTAACTTCTTTTTATGAAAATCAAAACATGACAAATATTTTAAAATAGAGGATCTAATATTTTAGATAGGGGTGTAAATCCTTACAACCAATAATTGGTACTTAATTTAGAGTCGTCACTGATCTACCATCACATGTTTCAAATTTTATATCAAATCTAACTTCTTTTTATGAAAAATGAAACATGATAAATATTTTTAAAAGAGGGCCTAATATTTTAGGCAGATTTGTCGATCCTAACAACCAACAATTGGTACCTTATTTCGAGTCGTCACTTTACTGCTCTACCATCACATATTTTAAATTTCATGTCAAATTTAACTTCTTTTTATGAAAAATAAAATATGATAAATATTTTAAGTCGTCACTTTACTGCTCTACCATCACATGTTTCAAATTTCATGTCAAATCTAACTTCTTTCTCTGAAAAACGAAATATGCTAAATATTCTAAAACAGAGAGGGCCAAACATTTTAGGTAGGAATGTCGATCCTAATAATTGATACCTAATTTCGAGTCGCCATTCACTGCTTTACCATCATATATTTCAAATTTCATGTCAGATCTAACTTTTTTTCTATGCAAATTTTTTATTTCATTTAAAATCACATGAAATAAAAGAAGATGATACAATGAATTTTCTTAATTCGGATTATATACTCTTACATCTCTTCTTTTAAAAATAGATTCTTATTCTATTAAGCAAGATTAAAAAAATGGAAAAGAGCTAAAATTGTCCTCGGACTATTTAAAATAGAGCAAATATATTCTTCACTTATTTTTGATCTCAAAAATACCCCTCCCATCTAACTATTGGCTCACTTCTACCCTTTACTTTAACGGAATGCCATCAGGCAGCCCACGTGAAAAAAATGTCATCTGGCCAGTCCACATAAGCAGATTATATGAAAAATAGCTCACTTGGTTATACACCTAATACACCTCATTAACAGATACCCGACCCATCTTCAAAAACTGACCCATCTTCAAATCCTCCATATTTCACTACAATGGTCTTGCCTCCATTACACCATTACCCATTACACCTAATATATATTGGATTTCATTATTTTTTTGAATTTATTAGCTTATTTATCTAATTTGATTGATTTCTTCCCAATTATGTTTTGGGGTTTTCTGAAATATGGTGGATTTTTTTTTATGGATTTGAAGATGGTTCAATGTATGATGCTGCTAAATGAAAGTATCAATATAACATTCACAAATAAAGTACAGGATTAATCCAATAACCACTACAGTATCAAGTGAATATATAAAAACCATCAAGTAAAATCTCGCCATAGCTCCCATTACAATTGTGAGAGCTCATAATAATCAACTAAAAGTAGTTTGAGTGACATCGACCTTGTGGGCTACATATATATTAAACATACGTTTCGATTGGTCTGAAAATTGGAATAGACATTCATCTCCATTGTAGTGAAATATGGAGGATTTGAAGATGAGTCATTTTTTGAAGAGGGGGGGTGGGGGGTGGGGGGGGGGGGTTGTTTCTTGTTAATGAGGTGTATTAGGTGTATAGCCAAGTGAGCTATTTTCTATGTAATCTGCTTATGTGGACTGGCCAGATGACGTTTTTCTTCCATGTGGACTGCCTGGTGGCATTCCGTTAAAGTGAAGGGTAGAAGTGAGTCAATAGGTGGATGGGAGGAGGAGTTTTGAAACAAAAAACAAACGGAGGGTATATTTGCTTTATTTCAAATAGTTTGAGGGTAGTTTTGGCCCTTTTCCAAAAATAATTATCTCTTACTTAAGATAATTTCTTTTAGGTAGTTCTTAATTAGAGTTTTGGGAAAATACATACTCCCTCCGTCCCAATTTATGTGGCATATTTTGAATTTCGAAATTCAAACAAGTCTATCTTTGACCGTAATTTTTTCATATATCTTGTAAATATTTTGAATTGTCCATTATTGAGACTTGTAGTACTTTTTATGTAGTTTTCAAATATATAAATTTTATTTCAAAAAACTTAAAGATTGCATGTCCAAATTCACGGTCAAACTTAAATTGTTTGACTCTCGGGAAGCGAAAACTGCCACATAAAATGGGACAGAGGGAGTAATATATTTCAGCATTCTTTGTATGAAGTTGTCTCTTGGTTCGTCAACTATTTCAAAGTTTAATATTATTTTGTTTTAATTTCTTATAAATCCCAAGTACCCTTTTGATTTTTCTCTTGGTAAATATTGTTGGAAAAAATTAGTAGGTATCTCGGAAGGGAATATCATTCACGGTCCCAAGGTTTAATCTAATTTGCTTGTTTGAAGTTGGACCTTGTGCGTGATCATCCGAAAACATATAGTTCGTGCCTTTGTGGTGTAGCTTCCAACTCGACTTTGTGTTAGATCTCTCCTTAGATCTTGACGGCTAGTAAATCAAACCTAAAACAAGGTTAAATCGTAGCCCGTGCTCTTGAGTAAGAGAATGGAGCAACAAAGAGTTGGTCATTGAACGAATCGCGACGGCGTTCATAGCCGCACCCAAATCGGCCAACGCGGTACCAGGTGCAGTGACCTCGGAGTTTATTGGGTTTTACCTTTTTACTATAAATTTTATTTCTTTAGATAATTTGTTGTTTCTCTACCATGTTTATATGGAGCAAAACTTTTCTTTCTAGGGCTATGATTCTTTCATGATTGGTGTTGTCCGAATATTGATTTCAACTAATTAGTTCATCATTATTGCGTTATTATTCTCTTTTGTCCTTTATTATTGATTGCCTAATCACCAATCAAATACTATATGTGGCTCATTAGTTGAACTTAAAAAAGGGAATTGTGAGCGCAATACGAGTAAATAGAGTCGATCCTGTTTGCCTCAGACAAATTTTTAAAGTCAAAAATCAAAACTTATTAAACTTTAAATGTCTTCACATGGAACAAACGAGGTCAAAAGTTCAAGACAAACACTTACAACGCCATTCTTGTAAATCACCCTCACTCTAAAGTTACATTTGTGCATTTCCTAGGGAGGAAGCAGAGGAACCCAAGGGACAAAACACAACTTTAAAATCAGTCCCTGCAGGACAAGCAGTATTGGCTACTGCATCATCCTGCGGGAAACTATAAGCTTGAGGGCATTTTTCCTTAAAAAACCTCGAATAATTCGTCGGGACACATGTTGTACGAGTACAACAATATTCCTCTGTCTTAAAAACATTACAAGGACTATTGCATCCTCCATGAACCTTAAGAGGTGCTGGACATTGTCTATTAATGTCACCCTTACATGAAATTGTTTGACAAGTTCCACCACTTGTTGTTACTGGTCGAAACTCAATAGGGATGTTGAATCCGTCTACTAGAGAGATGTCGTAAAAGTCCGTGTTGGAAAATTCGGCATATTCGGCTAGGGTTTGTGGAGGTTTACCCCATCCCGTGCAATTCAAGAATCCGTTACAGTCACCGGTTTGGCACTGACCTCTACCCTGTTGAAAACGTAGTTAAGTAATAAGAATTATTCTTTTTAATTGCTTAAACTATTAGATGAGATGATCACAATATTTAACGTTGAATTAGAAAAGAAACATATTATAGATTCAGTTTCACTGTCATCTATTATTACAAAAAAAAAAAAAGAGGAAAAGATTTGCATATCTACTTTGCAGCCCTTGTAATTGCAAAATATTCATTGTTTTGGAGTTTCAAAATTCACAAGGCAAACTCCAGCATAATAACCTAGAGTTGCACTTGTGAAATTTGAGCTGAGGGTCTATCGCAAACAACCTCTCTACCTTTGAGATAGTGGTAGGTCTGTGTACACTCTACCCTCTCCAGTGGCAAAGTCAGAAATTTTGTTAAGGGTGTTCAAAATTTAATATATATATATGAAAATAATTTTTGACCTATATACTTCATATAATTTTCTATATACGTAGTATAATTTTTCGATGAAGGGTGTTCAACTGCACACCCTGGATTACATGTGGCTACGCCACTGACCCTCTCCAAACCCTACTTTGTGAGATTACACTAGATATGTTGTTGTTGTTGGTAAGGCCGAAAAGTGGCCACTAGGCTATTTTCCACAAATTTTCACATGTTTGGGCATGAAAAAGAATCAGACTCATACGTGAGTGAACATGATCAAGTAAATAAAGTTGTGCTTACTCTAATGGTAATAGGTTAAACTCTTAGATGAGATGAGATGATGATACAATTCAACATACCATAGCATTGAAACTACAATTCGTACGGCCCCAAACTCGGGCCGGGCGTGTCCCCGATGGCCAATTAAGTGTCCATGTTTGGCCTCGATCGAGACGATGACCACCACCTGGAGATGCAGCAGCCCAGACTGTGTAGGGGCAGTTGTTCTCTATCTCAATAGTTGAGGCATGAATGTAATTGAAGAGGAATAGAAGTAAAAGAAGTAGTTGCTTAAAGGTATTAGCTACATTTGTCATCTTGAAGGATGAAAATTTGTTACTTTTATAATTTAGTAATAAATTAAGTTGGTTTAATAAGTTGATTACTTTGAAGAGATTTTATATAAGATAGGGGCGGCTTTTAGGCTCATTTTTTATTTTTCTATCACTTTCCAGAAGATGTACTCCTTCCGTTTCATTTTACTATCCATTTTAGCAAATCAAGAGAATTTCGTTACTTTTTTTTCTTCATATTCTACCCTTAGTATTAAATAATTACATAAAGTAGTAAAAGTTAAATTTAGAGTTTTAAAGTATTACTTAATAATGTTAATTTGGTAAAATACGTATTTAATTTAAACTTTTTTTACAGGATGTGTCAGGTCAATATAGGTCAAACTAATATAAAACGGAGAGAATAGTTAACTACAATCGCTTGAAAATTCTTTGCAAGGGTAAAGGTTTCTTACACGTAATTAGTGGGAATAGCACTTGATAAAGACTAGTAAGTCATATCCTGGAAATTTCTCTTGAAGTTTTTGATCAAATCCTTGCGTAAGACCTGTTAATTAAACTACAGTTAAGTACATATTATAAAGAAAAATTAATTCATATAGCTGTTCATATAAGTTTTAAATTTAAAATATTTATACTTTATTTTGACAACTCCATTATAACCATCTTCCACATATTTTATTAATCAGTCTACATAATTTGAGTAATTCAAAAAGAGAGAAAAACACTAACAGCCGCCCACATATCCATGTTACTTGTATGTTCTATGTATATTACGTATACCACATAATATACACACGACATATTAGTAACATACAAGTGATATATGCTGTGTATATCACTATATATCATATGTATATCAAGTATATTTACTATTTATACAATGAAATAAATATGACATATAATGATATACAGTGAGAGAACTCCGGTGAAGAAGCAACAACAATAACAACGACAAAACTTCAATGAACAGAACTCAGTGAATTTTCAGCAAAGCATCGACGAACTCAGGTGAACAAGTAGAATTTCAGCGATGGTGAACGGGGGTTGAGAGGAGACAACGTCACTAGGTTTTGTGAAAAAGAGAAGATAGAAGAAAGAGAAATCTCCAAAATTCCTAACTTTGTGTATTTCATTTGAGATTGTATATATTATTTATAGATTTTATTGCGAAAGTGCAATATTACTGTAATTTATTATAAATATGAGTTTATTTTGGTATATCTTGGTAATTTTCCCTTGATAATATTCCTCACTATATAGGTAACTTTCTTTTTGTTTCAATTATCATATATGTCACCAAAACCTATAGGCTTCTCTTTTGTGTATGTGTCTCTAACCTACGTGTAAGGGTAACAAATCGATGTATAGACTGAAAAAAGCAATAATTTGAGTCTCGCAACACTAATTTCGTACTCATTTTACTGAATCATTGATTTAATTTGAATTAAAACAGTCCAAAGATGTTGTGATATTATTCGCTTTCGTTCATAATAAATTTTTTTAAAAGGTCTCACACCATTAAAAGTACTTATAAATCTTATAAGTAGTTTTGTCTTCTTTTTTTCCAGCTATCAATGTTAAATATTATTCGTACGTCCAACACATATATCATGAAGGTTCAAGCGAATTGATTAAAAATTAAACAACTACCCTCCTGAATATTGAGTATTGATGATATTATAATCAATATAAGCATTTAAGTTTCATACATGACAATTACACATCAGGCTACCTAAAAAAAACAATGGTGAACTGTTCATAATAAGTAAAATTAGTTACACAAAAAATATGGTGTGCAACATGTTATAAAAGGGATAATTTAAATTTAGCTCCCATTTAATCATATATTTGAATTTAAAAATTTAAATTTTTGAAACTTGAAATTGGGTTTAGACATACATTTTATTTTGAAAAAATTTGCATGTTTTTTAAGTGAAAATCCCAAAAATCTAAAAAATGGTCTACACTAATTTTGAAACTTGAAATTTTTTTTAAGATAAATTTCAAAATTTAATCCAAAATTTATAACCAAGCAGATATTTGAAGATAAAATTTTAAAAGGAAAAATTACATTGTATGGACATTGAGATAAAATTATTAGATCTTTTGGCCCAATTACTCAAAATTACATTAGTAGCCAAATTTTTCGACAAAAGACTTGTCGTTGGCAATGTCTCGCTTCTCTTCCTTCCTTCTTCTTTTTCCTTCTACTTTACTCTTTTTCTTCTTCCATGATCAGTCATTAATGACTTCTTCTTCCTTCTTCCTTCGTTCTTCTTCTTCTTCTTCTTCTTCTTCTTCTTCTTCTTCTCCTTCTTCTCCTTCTTCTCCTTCTTCTCCTTCTTCTCCTCCTCCTCCTCCTCCTCCTCCTCCTCCTCCTCCTCCTCCTCCTTCTTCTTCTTCTTCTTCTTCCATGTTCATCATTAAAGCTTCAAAGCTCAATTTAAAATTTTAGCGTACCACAAACATGAATCATTTTGAGTGATTTATATATCAAAAGACTCGAAACATCGAGGGAAGCTCATAAGTAAAATTTGGTACTGTTTAGAGAAGATTTTGAGTTGATCGGGATTGAAAAACCTCCATTAACCATTAAAGCTTCTTCAAAGCTTGATTTTAAATTTAACATGCCGCATATATGATTCTCATCTGAATGAAATGGGTCTACTTAGCCGAGCTCATAGCTCATCTAGTTTGACTGTTGAGTCTTTGTCTGATATGAGTCCTATCTTTTTGTGTTTGTGAATTCAAGTTTAATCAAGTTGGTCTTCTGAATTCAAAGAACATGTAGTTTGGAGATATAATTCACTGACTCTTTTTTTTTTCTTCATGATTTTATGGATATGTGTAAAACTTCGTTGTTGGAATCCTTAGAAGCATGAAGACTTACAAATGGGATTTGAATTTGTTGAAATTTTTAAAAAAATGATGAATGTAGTTCGTTGAGGGTGTCATTATGAAGTTGTAGTTAAAATTTGAAGTTATTTAAAAAAGATTTGACTCACTTCAAATGGAGTTTCGTAATTGAAGTTCGTAGAAGAACAAACATAATTTTTGTATAAGTTCGTATAATTTTGTATAACAACATAAAAGTGTGTATAGACATTTCTTATTGTTAGCATGATTGTAGGAGTATCAATATGATTATAGTAAATCGTGATTATAGGGATCCAGAATAATTGTAGGGATTCATAATTAGGGAATGTCTATTATTACCTTGTATATATATTTGTTTCCTAGAATAGGTAGAAGTCTGAGTCAGCAGATACTTGTATATATATGAATGGTGTACCTCAGGATGAAATAATATACGAAAGAATTCTGTTAAAAGTTTTTATCCTTACTGCACAATATGGTATCAGAGCATGTCTGATTAACAATCGAATCAGAATTGAAACGAAACCCAAATCCTTTTTTTTCTGTTCACAATAGGAGACCAGACAAATTCTACCTATACACCATACTTCTTATACATATACACCACAACAAAATGGGTTGGCAGAAAGAAAAAATAGGCAAATTATGGAGGTGATACGTGCATCTCTTTTTGGGATGAACATGCCGTGATTTTATTGGGGGGAGATAGTCAAATCTGTTGTGTATCTTATCAACCGAGTTCCTTCCCGAGTTATTGACTTTCAAACTCCACAAGAGAAATTGAAATCTTTTTGCTCTATTCCGCATCTGTCGAATCTTGAACCAAGAATTTTTGGGTGTACCGTATATGTTCATATTCCCAAGTCTTACGAAGCAAATTGGATCCTTGTGCCACACGATGTGTTTTTGTTAGATATTCTAATTTTCGAAAGGGCTACCGATGTTATGATCCACGCACTAAAAAATTGTAAGTTTCCTTGAATGTATCCTTTCATGAAGCAGAACCATACTACACAGGGGGAGTTTTGGGCTTATCTCCTCTGGGAGAGAACTCGAGTGATGAGATTGAGCAACACGGCAGAAACAATAAAAATTCTCAAGGTGAAATTATCTTTTTGGAATTAGAGGCCATCGAAGCAGAATTAATTACATCTGAAGTTACCATTGATCAGCCCACAGTTGATGCTGCAAGTTTCTAGACTCCAAGTTTGCCGAATTTATCAGGTGATAATAATGATGAAAATCCATCAAAAGAGCTTGTGTTAACACCATTAACCGAGGAGCCTCCTTCTCAGAATGATTAAGCTAATGTTGAACCCCAGGTAACAAATGATTCCCTCTCAAATTATCATTTACCCTTCCGATTACCACCAAGATCAAATAGGGGTGTCCCAAAGAAACAATATGAAACTGATGCTAGAGTAAATGTCAAATATCCTATCAATAATTATACATCTACTCATAGACTTTTGGATTCATATGCCCTAAATGTTGATCAATTGTCCAAAGTGTCTATTCCTAATAGTGTGCAGGAAGCATTAGCAGATCCAAGGTGGAAGAAAGCAATGAATGAAGAGATGGAGGCTCTGAAAAAGAACTCAACTTGGGAGTTAGTTCCCTTGCCAAAACGGAAGAAACCTGTTGGATGCAAATGGGTATACACTGTAAAACTTAAAGCTGATGGAAGCATCGACAGGTATAAAGCGAGGTTGGTAGCAAAAGGTTACACACAAAAGTATGGAGTTGATTATAAAGAAACTTTCGCACCAGTTTCTAAGCTTAATACATTTCGCATCCTCATATCAGTTGCAGTGAACTGAAATTGGCCATTGCGACAGTTTAACGTAAAAAAATGCTTTCTTGAATGATGACCTGGAGGAAGAAGTATATATGGAGATTCCACCTGGTGTTAAATATGAATCTATACATGAAGGTAAAGTATGTAAATTGAAGAGATCGTTGTATGGGCTTAAACAATCACTCAGAGCCTGGTTCGAAAGGTTTACCACAACAATGAAGTTGGTTGGTTATAGGCAAAGTAATTCCGATCATACTTTATTTATTAACATGAAGGGAAAAAAATTACTGCACTGATAGTGTATGTAGATGATATGGTCTTGACTGGTAATGATGCTAAAAAAATGGAGAGACTACAAAAGTATTTGGCCACCATGTTTGAAATGAAAGACCTTGGACAACTACAATATTTTCTGGGTATTGAAGTATCACGATCAAATCTGGGAGTTTCTCTGTGCCAATGAAAGTATGTATTGGATTTGTTGACTGAAACGAGGATGTTAACATGCAAACCAGTTGAAACACCAATGGAGATGAAACATTCACTTGAAACTTCTTCTGGCAAAATTTTGGCAGACAAAGGTCGCTATCAATGGCTAGTGGGGAAGTTGATCTATCTAACACACACTAGGCCGGATATTGCATATGATGTGAGTGTCGTAAGCCAATTTATGCATGCTCCAAATGAGGAACACATGAGAGCACTTTATAGAATCTTGAGATATCTAAAAGGTGCACCTGGAAAAAGATTATTGTACTCAAAGAATGAAGCCTCGATCATTGAAGGTTACACCGATGCTGATTGGGCAGGGAACCAGTCAACCAGAAAATCCACTTCAGGATATTTCATGTTTGTAGAAGGAAATCTTGTCACCCGGAGAAGCAAGAAACAAAAGGTTGTTGCTCTATCAAGTGCGGAAGCAGAGTTTCGAGGTATGGCACATGGCTTGTGCGAACTGTTATGGATTAAAAGAGTGCTACAAGTTCTTGAAATTGAATGTTCAAGGCCTATGGGTTTATTTTGTGATAACAAAGTTGCTATCCAAATTGATCAAAATTCGGTACAACATGATCGCACTAAGCACGTTGAAATTGACAGTCATTTCATCAAAGAGAAGTTGGACCAAAGGATTATTCGATTTCCATTTGTCAAGTCAAAAAGTCAACTTGCAGACATTCTTACAAAGGCAGTCTCAGGAAGGATATTTCATGGAGTTATTGACAAATTGTGCATGAAAGATATCTACGCACCAACTTGAGGAGGAGTATTAGCATGATTGTAGGAGTATCAATATGATTATAGTAAATTGTGATTATAGGGATCCAGAATAATTGTAGGGATTCATAATTAGGGAATATCTATTATTACCTTGTATATATATTTGTTTCCTAGAATAGGTAGAAGTCTCAGTCAGCAGATACTTGTATATATGAATGGTGTACCTCATGATGAAATAATATACGAAAGAATTTTGTTAAAAGATTTTTATCCTTACTGCGCAACACTTGTACACTATTATACACATTTATACAAGTTTATACATTTGTGTACTAAGTGTATAATGCTGTATAATGACGTATAATAATGTACAATGATGTATAATGCCGTATATCATGTAAATATAGGCTATGCGAGTATAATTATTTTTATGGATTATGTAAATATAATTATTTTTTTTAAAAGGTATATTTTTTAAAATATCCCTTTTTAAAATATGATTCAAAATATATGGCCAAACGCTAGCTTAGCGAATGTTTTCCTTCTAAACAAACACTGATTACAAATGCTTGATATCCTTTTTGCATGGATGACAAATTGGTGATTAACATTACTTTCTAACATTGTTAGTTACACAGCCATTCCATATTATTGGCGTTTAAATCTATGAGATACCATTTTTATCATTAAATACTTTTGTGGCATTTTTCCTATTTCACTTATTATATTTTATTAATTAATATTATGCATGTTCATATTATTTTTTATTTTTTATATATAGAAGAGAAACTACAAAGTTACAAGTTCATTTATTCAATCACCTTGATCATAAAGTGGCTGTAGTTTAGTGGTGAGAATTCCACGTTGTGGCCGTGGAGACCTGGGCTCGAATCCCAGCAGCCACATTTTTAAATTAAATTTTCTCTCTTGTATTTAAACTAAAAACCATTTTATGGTCTTGTCAAAAACTCTGCCATGTTTATTTATTTATTTATTTAAATAAACCATTGTTGTGATTTACCCAAAATTAATTATAAAAAAATAATTGCACAATCCATCTATTTACATAATATTCGGGGAATCTTAGTAGCTCAATTGATTGGCTACCTAAATTTTTCACATTATATTGTTGGTGCGAGTTCGATTTATTCTTTCCCCCCGTTTGTCTTTTCCTATCCCTATGTAATAAGAAAACAATTTTGTTAACAAAAATCTATTTACATACGTAATATTCATCTGATCATTAAGATCCTATTATTAATAATAAAATACTCTAATCAATTAGCACGAATTAGATTAAATTGTTAAGGGGATTACTCTCATTATCACGATTTTAATCATGACAAAAAAATCTATATATAGTTTTGTTGTGCTATGACATTTTTTTTATTCTTTTGATTTCTATATGTGTGGCTCGATTTGCTTTATCCTAAAGATTGTGTTTATCCAGTCGCGATATGATTTGTACCTACCAAATTATCGACTAACTGATCATATATCGATTAAAAGATCGTATGATCAACATAATTGTTAGCGAATGCCTCAAGTAGACTTGTAAATGTCTCTGTCTAGTGAAAGACCACATGTTGTTGGTGTGCTGCTTCCAAAATATTTATAGCTTGTTTGATTACATTTTTAGAAAATTAAAAGTGTTTTTTTCGTTAAAAAATAGAGCTTACTCTAGAGAATTGAGATGATTAATTAAGATTTTGAAACATGAATTTGAATAAAATTGAACATGTCTATTCTAGAAACGTTATGTGAAAAAATCTATGCTTTAGAGTGTGTCTGGTATGGAGGAAAATGTTTTTTAATTTTCTTGTGTTTGGTTGGTCAAAAAAATTGAAAAATATTTTCTTTAGGAAAACATTTTTCTTCAAAACAAAGAAAATGACTTCTCTAATGAAAGTAGGGAAAACAAGTCTTCACCTTCATAACACCCCAATCCCACCCACGTCACCTCCTACTCCCACCTCTACCTCACAATTTTTTTTCTATTTCACCCCATCCTCCACCCACCCCACCCCAACTCCAACCCCCACTCCACCCATTATCAATTTTTTTAAATTTTTTTCAATTCTTTCTTTAAAAAATAAAATTAACTTTTTTAAAAAAGTAATTTTTTTTGTATCCCACCTCACCTCACTTTAACACCCCCCCCCCCCCCCCCCCCCCCCCCCCCCCACCACCACTACCACCTTCCACCACCCAAACTCAATTTTTCTAAAAATTTTTTCAAAAAATACATGTTTTGTTTAAAAAAATAATATTTTTGTACTCCAACCTCCACCCCATCCCACTCAACCCCCACCCTACGCCCCAGCCCCTCCCCCTCCCACCCCCTCCTCCCCACGCAAAATTCAATTTTTACTTTTTTTTAAAAAAAATTACTTTTTTGTATCCCAACCCCCACCTATCCCCCATCCCACTCAAAATTTAATTTTTAATTTTTTAAAAATAAATTACTTATTTTTCAAAAAAAATAATATTTTTGGTCCCTCTCTACCTCCTCCACCCCACCCCTACCCAACCCCCTCCCCCTAAAAAATAAAAATAAAAATTAAACACAACACCCCAACCCCCGACCTAACCCCTAGAAAAATATTTTCTACTCTCTAATAAATTTCAATGAAAATATTTTCCATGGAAATAAATATTTCTACTCTCTAATCAAAAAAATATTTTCCGAAAAATATTTTTCACTCACCAACCAAACATGAGAAAATAAGTAAGCAACCAACTTGTTTTCCATAAAACATTTTCCATGAAAAATATTTTCCTTCCTACCAAAGACACCCTTATAAATAACCCATTTTCCATCCTATATGGTATAGAGCAACCCCCTCTTGTCTTTTCCCGAAGACTACTAGTTGTATATATCGTGAACAAATTTTCTCAAATCCGTATATAGACAATATCTTGTTTAGAAAAATCGATTTCACGCCTCAAATCTTTATTTGATTTTCTTTTTTTTTAGTTATCAATTTTCCTAACACCATGCTCTCCTCTTAAACTAGAAAACAAACTTATCAAGAAATAAATAAAAAGTATACCTATATTTATGTATCTTAATTAGGAGTTTTGGATTTGAATTTTTAGAATAAAAAATTATGTTGAGAGCATCGCTTTAAAAAACGAACCTTGCAATGCCGAATTTGGATTTGATCGAGCCCAATACAGTATCGAAAATCAGGTGAGAAACTTCAAAAAGAAAAAAACTTTATTATAGTTAATTACGTGTCTTTGCATGTTAAATCTCTGTCTGCGTAAGAAACAAAGAAGAAATTAAAGAAGAACATTAATTAGCAGATAAAATTAAAGACTTTTGCCATTACGTATTAGGTAGGTAAGTAGGCGTGTTATCTAACTTGGGTTGTGGTGTGATAGTTGGAATTCCTCCGCTTTTAATCACAAGTTTTGAATTCGAGCGTCTGGAAAATGGAACAAAATATGTTGGGAGTGCCGCCCCCAAAAATAGACTCTACAATGCGTGATTCGGATTTAATCGAATTTCAATACGAGTATCGAACACCCGATGAAGAACAAAATAGGTTGTTTTCAAAGCCAGAAATACAAGTTGCAATTGAAGAAATGAGAAAAAGGTGAAGTCTTGATAGTTGAGATTCCTCCACTTTCAATCAGAAAATTTGAATTAGAGCATCTAAAAATGAAAAAAAAAATTATGTTGAGAGCGTCGCTCCCAAAAATAAATGATTTGGATATTTAATCGAATTCCAATACGAGTATCGAACATTCGAATTCGATGAAAAAAAAAGTAAGGTTGTTTTCAAAACCCAAAATACAAGTTGCAATTAAAGAAATGAAAAAAAAAAAGGTGAAGTCTTGATAGTTGAGATTTCTCCACTTTTAATCAAAAATTTTGAATTTGAGCATAAAAAATAGTTTAAAAAAATTATGTTGGGAGCGCGGCCTCCAGAAATAGAATCTACAAGGCACTATTCAGAATCGAATTCTAATACGAGTATCGAACATCGATGAGAAAAAAAAGTAGGTTGTTTTCAAAACCCAAAATACAAATTGCAATCAAAGAAATTAAAAAAAAAAAAAAAGGTGGAGTCTTGCAAATAAAGTTTCTTTCTTTCTCATAATCGTAATAAACACTTTAGAATTTAGAAATTAATTGTTTTATTTGTTAAACATGGAAAGCTAAGTTGACTTTTTGCTTGAATTTACGTGTCTGTTATGTTGTCAAATTCATCAGGTAATTAACTGTGATTTCCAGGTTGGATGGTCAAGTTGGTCATACCTTCCAAACAGGCACATGGAGTCTAGTTCAATGAGTTCAATTTAGTAGGCGTTTGGCCATAAATATTATTCACAATATTTTAGAATACGTTTTCATTTTATTTCAGAATATTTGTTTGGCCATGAAAACCAAAAACATACTCTGGAATATGTTTTCACAATTTTTGATTTTTTGAAAAACACCTCTTGAGGTGTATTCACTATTTTTTGGATTCAATTTTTCCTCTCACTTTATTTTTAAATACTACACCAACTCAATAATCTAAATTTTTGAAAATACTATGGCCAAACACAACTTCAACTCTATTTTCAACTTTAAAGTAAATGCCAAATAAAGTGAATACGTTTTTTATTTTTATGACCAAACAGGTCCTTAGTATTTTTTGATATAACGAAAAATCATTTTAAATTTTATGCAAATATAACAATTATTTATATAATTAAATAATTATAAGACAACTACATGTAACTAGTTTAATAAATATTAAATAATAACTTGATAAAAATATTAAGATTGCAAACATGTAACCAATTTATCCTTTGTAGTAATTGTTTTTAAGATTGCAAACATCTGATTAGAGTAAAAATATTTAATGAAAAGAGATTATATCTTAAGACGTAAATAAGGATCAAATTCAGGATTGCTCCGTGGGAGAACTTTCATAATCTCTTTCGCTCTCGGATCTAATTCATTGCTTAATTAGTGACTAGTTAAAAACTCTTATCATTAATGTTTTCTTTTAAAAGACGTGTAAAAGAAACACGACAAATAATTTAAGACCCAAGAGTAAATTCTTAATCTGTCCCCAACTTGTAAACAGCTCCTTATATCAAGCCTCGTGTTTCCCCAATTTCTCATTCAGCAAATATGGTAAGCCTTGTTTTCTGGGTCAATTCTATACTCTCTCCGTCTATTTTTATTTGTCCACAGTATTAAAAATATATGTCCAACAATACTTATTCAATTTATGAAATTTTACACTTAATTTTTAATTTGCCCTTATCATTAATTATTGTCATTTCTCTATTACATTTTTCAAGATATTGTATTCATTATATTCAAAGGGTGATACGGTAAAGTTATCCTTCTATTTATAACTTCTTAAGAAGTGTGCAAAGTCAATAGTGAACAAGTATTGTTAAACGGAGGGAGTATTTTCTTAAAAACAAAATTTTTTATTCCCCTCAAAGTTGTTATATATGACAACTGTTTTAATTTATTCAACTATATATTAGTTTTGTTAAATGGGGTTTGAATTTTCGCTATAAATATTCAATTCTGTTCAGACTCTTTTCTTTCAGGAAAATATGGAAAATTCTCAAAGCTTAAACAGAGATCAATTTGAAAAAGAAAAAATATCTATTTCAGAGAGCTTTGTTGTGGACATGGAACACATATCTCATCTTGTGGACAAAGAAATAAATCCAAATTCAAGAATTACTGTAAGTTCATCTTCTTCTTTTTTTCACTTGATGTTCGGTACCCCTGTTTAGAGATAGAAACTAGAATTTGAAGCTTATGGTTTCTGAATTATAATCTGTTAAAGTTATTGAGTTCTAAATTACTGTAACAATTTAAGTATTCATTGAATTTTCAAGATATATATACAGAGCTTGAGTCAAAGTTACTGAGTTCAGCAGAACTTGTAGCTAGCACTCTTCCTCTTCCCCTGCCCATGTTAGAGATAAATTAAATTTGAATTCGCGTTCAAAAAGTAAAAGTCAAGCGACTTTGTACCGGAACTCGAAACCAAGATTTCTAGTTAAGAATGAATTTCACATTTTGTCTAGTGATCATTTCATGGTTTAATTGATTAGTCAGATAAAGATAAAGGCAAAATCCAAAATCCAGAAATACAATTATTATTATTATTATTATTATTATTATTATTATTATTTTATTATTATTAATTAATTAATTTTAAATTTTTGTGTGTGATGGTTTGAATTATGAAAAAAGTTGCAGAGAAACCATTCGAGGAAGGGTTCAATGAAAAAAACAAATTTCAACGATGTCAATGAGAAAGACACAAACCTAATGGCCACTTCACCAAGAGGTAATACTTTTTTCCTTTTTTAATCTTCACCATAAATATCAAGTTGAATTACTTTATACTTCATCCGTTTTAATTTATTTGTCTGATTTTAATTTTGCACTTAAATTAGTAAATTTTTTTTTTGATTTTAGACCTAAACTAATAAGAAAGAAATATTCTTTTTAAAATGGATTGGAAAGGAAAGTAAGATAAATAAATTAAAATATACAGAGTAATAGTTTGCTAAAAGCATTTAAATGATAAATAGGCAAGTTACATATTTGGCCATTTACTCTCTTATTTACGTTTACTTATTATATTTCGTTTCCCGAGAGTCAAATTATATGAATTTTGATCAACATTTTAAAATATTTTTTTATTATATATTATGGAAAAAATTGTTACAATATTTTTCATATAATTTTCGATTATCTAAATTTTAATTTTAAAATATTAAATTATTTTAATTCATTTTAATTTCAAAAATTGAATTATCGAAAAATAAAATATGACATATAAAAGTGAACGGAAAGAGTAATATCCCACCCAGCTAGGATAAAACAAACAACTCAACAAGTGCATCATTTTAAGATGTTTTGAACTTCATCAACTAGGTCTTCACTTAATTTCTATTAATCTTTGGGGTTGTATTGACGAGATCCAATAATGAACAGCTGACCCAAAAAGGAAAAAAAATCACCTAGAAGTTCGAGGATTTTTAATACTACATTGGGTAAAAAGTCAATTTTACCTTTAAACTATGCGAAATAAAATAGATTTGACCTTCTATCGATACTAAAATCAGGCTCACACACTACTAAATTTGCTTCTTTAATCGTAAACTCATATTACAATTATAATAATAACAACAATAATTATTTTGAAGGATATATTTGTAGTTTGACCATCATAGAGTTTTAATTAAGTGATAATTAAATCATGCCTAAACATGCACTTGCACGAAATGCATAGTTTGACTAAACACAACTCATATATAAGATAATCCACTCTGTATTGTCATTTTCATATCATTGTATTGCAAGATAATCAAAACTTTGTATAATTAATTATTATAGTACTTATCTTAATTGCGTTGTAGTTTCCTTAATTACTTTTAAAATCATCACAGTGGATACATGTTGAGTTGTCTCAATAAAAAATACTTGCTCAGACACAGTGGTAGAGTTCAAATTTTCACTGAGAAAATTCAAAATATAAAAAAGTAAGCACACACAAAAGTCAAAAAAGATATTCATTATCTACTACTTCCTCTGTCCCACTTTATATGACTCACTTTTCTTTTTGGTCAGTCCGAAAAACTTTTCTTTTTGGTCAGTCCAAAAAAGAATGACACATTTTTACATTTAGTAACAATTTAACTTTAAAATGTTCATTTTACCCTTAATGAAATGATTTACAACTACACAAACATCTAAGACTCATTTTAGACCACAAGTTTTAAAAGTCTTATTTTCTTTCTTAAAGTCCGTGCCAAGTCAAAGTAACTCATATAAAATGGGACAGAGGGAGTACTATAAATATAAAAGAATAAATTAATTTAGTATAAATAGTGTAATTTTTTTCTGAATAAATTTTGGATGAACCCCCTCGGTGTTACCTAGCTCCGCCCTAGCCAGAAATGATATTTACACCAAACTAATTCAAGTTATCGATCATTAAAGACGTAGGATTTAAACTTTACAGATTCTAAAATTTTAAAATCAACAATATCATGTGTTAATAACTGAATTCTAACTTTAGGTACATATTGAGTTGATTTTCTTGATACAAATATCGAATTTAGACTAAAGTGATTGAATTCGACTGAATCCATAGTAGCCTTCCAGCTTTGCCCCTAGACTTACCATAATTAATTAATTTAATGATGTTTTACCAACTCCAATATTCAATCCTAGACGTGCCACGTACGTCATTAGTTTGTAGTTAATATAATATTAATGCACATGCATTAGAATCATTATTTTTTTCTTTTCTTTATCGTATTAGCTAGTATTGTCTTTTTGTCAATGTTCGTTTTAAAGATTGCCAAGATTTTCATGATGAGCTACGATTTGATGAAATCATGTGTCGTGTGGATGGTTGAGGTCCCTTCATCACTAATCAGAAATTTTGGGTTTGAGTCATAAGTGTGAAAAAGTTTTTGTTGAGAGCGTTGCCCCTGAAATGGTCCTTGCAACACGAATTAAATATAGTCGGACTCCAATACAAATACCGTACATCGAGTGAAAAATAAAAATAAAAAATAAAAAAGAAATCATTATGCTACTAATTATTTTTTTTCAATCAAATGGAACAATTGAAAAAATATTTTATCCAATGTATCCACTCAATAACATTCAAAAATGTTGAAGATAAGAATGATTATGATGTATAATTTGTCAATGGGGCCTAGTTTACAGAGTGCCATACCTTTTTAATTCCTTAATTTAGAAAAAAGCGCACTTGCACTAGAATTAGTTAAGTAGAGTAACCTAACATATTATTATGGTATAATACAAATGGTACTAATTTTAAGATTTTAAGTTATATACACGGAGAATAAATATTTTTATACGATTAAATATAATTTAAACGATTATGTGTGTTAGTTACTCCCTCTGTTTTACTTTATTTATTATAGTTTGACTTTACATAAAATTTAATAAAGAAAGAGATTTTAAAAAGTTATCATAACATTGGTGTGACCAGAGACGGATGCAGCTTTCTAGCAACGAGTTTATCTGAATTCAATACTTTTCATGTTGCATATAAATTTGTATGTAAAAATCTATTAAAATTATAATAAATAGTAGCTATAAATCCATAACTTTAAAAATATAATGGGTTCAATGCTAAAAATCTTAAAAATTGAAACCATAAAACTAAAATTTTGAAGCCGCCTTAGTGTGTGGCCGTATAGAAGCTTCTCATTACGAAAATATATGAACGTGTCATTCTTTTTTCTAAACAGACTGATAAAAAAATAGAATAAGAGTTAGTTTTGTCAAGTGTTTTTTTTTTATGACCGTGGTGTTCGGGCCAGCTTTCACGCACCTCGACTAATTCCACGGGATACCTGCCACCAACAACAAGTATCAAGTAACTCTATCCACCAAGGCTGGAACAGATGGAAAGAAATCACCTAGTGTTCTTGTCTTTACTGGGAACTAAACTTGAGAGCTCATGATGCTCAACCCACGTTATTGACCACTAGGCCACATTCTCGGGTACATTTTTATCAAGTTATTGATGAATGTTATCATAGAGATTTATATGTAATTACCTTACGAGTGACCTGATTGTGTATACTATCATAGCATATATAGAACATAAATTCTTAATTTTTTAACTGCAGCTTCTTTGCTGGGAGCTAGCATGCCTGAAAAACCCATGGTGGTGACAATGGGGATAGCTGATCACTCCACACCACACAATCAAAACACAACAGTTGTGGCTGCCAGTAGCGGTGCAGCCACCACCAGTGGTGCTACCGCCATCGATAGCAAAGTAGTTGTCTCCAGGAGATTCAGTTTCCGACGATCTTCTTCCTCCTCACCTTGGACCATTGATCCCAGAAGGATACTTATTTTCTTTGCTACCTTGTAAGTTCTCTTAACCAGTTAAATAGGATTATGTTTAGTTTACCACCAAACTGTACCGTTCCTGCGGAGAGCTAATGAAAAAGAAAAAACAAAACGATGATTTTTGTTTTTTAATAGCCTTGTAACTGGTAAAGTTGTTGTCATGTGCCCAGGAGGTCATGGGTTCACCCTTCGAAAACAACCTCTTGCAGAAATGTAAGGTAAGGTTGCGTACAATACACTCTTGTGGTCGGGCCCTTCCCTGGACCCTGCGCATAGCGGAAGCTTTAGTGCACTGGGCTGCCCTTTAATAGTTTGGGTAATGGAGGCTGAACTTCCCTTTGGTTCTCCCCGAAAGCTCCCTTCCTTCAGGGGATCAAATGCGGTTTCCTACTTACTCTAGATGTACTTTTTCAGGTCAGGTCTGGTCAATTTTTGATTATTTGTCTCTATGAAAAATAGAATTGCAAGGGTCACTTAGCTTGAGTCGAGGATCTTTCGGAAACAACCTCTCTACCTCCACGAGGTAGTGGTACGGTTTGCGTACACTTTACCCTTCCCAGACCCCACTTGTGGGATTCCACTGGGTATGTTGTTGTTGTTGGTCACTTAGGCTCCCTTTACAGAATGCCTTGGCTACAATTCTTTGTAACCAGCAACACAACCCCTAAATCAACAAAATTGTCTATCGCTTAATGTATCTACCATGGCAATCCTGCATCTGGTAATTCTAATCTTTGAAGCCAACAAGAGCATAAACCACTAAATAGAGTCTCGAATGCCCAGCAGTGTTAGCACTTGCCCTCTTTTCTTCGTACGAGACAAGCAAGTCTAAGAAGAGTGAAACAAGGAGAAGTAATAGCAAAGTAATATTGGTTATGATGAAGGTGAAAACCTTCTCTTTTTAGGCATGGATTTAAACCAATGAATGTCATTGTAAAAGCAACTGACTTTTTGTTCTTGTTTTTCTACATTGACAGATCAAGTATGGGAACAATACTATTGATCTATTTCACACTATCCATGACCAAGCTCAATGGAGATGGAGAAGATAAAGCTTCGTATTGATCTATTTTCATACTATCTAGTACCAGGATCAATGGAGAAGACAACATTCTCAGTAGACAGAAAAGACATCAAAAAGCTGTTCCACCTCCCCCCCCAAAAAAAAAAAATAACAAAGTGATGAAAAATTGAAGCAGAGGAGACTGAGAATGAGCATAACTGGTATTGGGGTGACAGACTTACTGTGAACATTTGGAAGTAAAAAGAAAGGAGTTTGATGAATGGAGTCGAAGAGATGCTGCTAAAAAAACAGATAGACCTTCAATTAGAAAGAATTCAAATGGCAGGTGTATAAAATTTGAGTCTTAACTTTTATACCGTTGACAATGCAAAAGAATTTTTATACCATCACATGTTTGGCTCATTAAAAACTGAAACAGGATCGCATGTGAGGAGGCATGTTGACGTAAATGCAAATCAAAGTGTATTATTTCTAACAGCATAAACTTTTAGATGAGTTGGCGATACAATTTGAAGTTGTCCGGTATTTCATTGTGGATCCTCATACTGGCTCATCCTCCATTAGTTTTACATCTATAAGCTGAAAAATAAGGCAGACAATAGGTCTTAAGAACAAATAAGGGAGTTATCTTACCCTGTAAACAAGTAAAATTCATAAAATTTTAATGGAGAACCAGGGATAGCCAACCTTCTGCTATTTTTCTCACCTTCCCTTTATTTCCTGCCTCCCACTTATCTCGGTTTCTTTTGAGATCTCATAAAATAGACCTTGGGCTTAACTCGCACCCCAAAAGCTAGCTCAACGGGAGGAGGATTGCTCAAGCCATATAAAGAGTCTCGGCATCTTGTCCGGGTCCGATGTGGGACGTTCTCATCCCCCCCCCCCCCCCCCCCCCCCACACTAGGGGCCCAAATCAGATCCAATGGGCCTGACTCTGATACCATGATAAAATGGACCTTGGGCCTAACTTACCCATCAAAAGCTAGCTCAAAGGAAGGAGGAACTCTAGGGATTTCGTCCCGGTCCAATGTGGTACATTTATTTTTCAACTCCGCCCCTCACCCCCCCCCCCCCCCCCCCCAAACACACACACAAAACCCAAATTGTCCAGTACTAGATGCGTGAACAATTTATCCGGAGGCCCAAACCTGACTCGATATCATGAAAATGGACCTTGGGCCTAACCCACACCCCAAAAGTTGTCAACTGCTGCTTTTTGTTGTTTACAGCTTCAATGATGGCAAAACAAGGCAAATAAAACTCGGACTTACGGGTCTATGCCTGGAACTAAAAGGTTTTCTAGTAGAGAAATGTTCCTCTTTATTGAAGTATATGGGCCTACGGGCAGTACTGGTAGTATTAGCATCTCAACTTCGAAGAAGTAATGATACACATTTATACAATGTACGCGAGATGCAACAACATTAGCTATATTCAGAGTTGATATTGTTGCAGTATTTATTTGAGGTGCAGGAAGAGTTAACATTACCTATTATGTGTACAAACTACATAGAGCACTGTACAATATCAAGCAAAATGTACAACACCTGTTATACATGGGTTGCAACCGAAGTACGTTTATTGCTCTGGCACTGCCAGCCCAAAAGAAGATGTCTTGGCTTTCGTCGAACCTTGAGATCTGATCCATCAATGCTTGACAACAACGTTTTAATAGCGTTTGGAAATTCTTGGCATTGAACACCTGTTCTTTCTGTCATGGTAAAGTCTCAGAACAATAACAGCTGTTTCTTCAATAGCTTTAGCTGTAACTTCTGCAACCAAAGCAACAATGAGGAAAATGAATCATCAAAATTTCTAGTAATTAACTTCCTCATAAATTTGTCTGTTGGCGTAATCGTTGAGGTTAACACCAAATTGTTAAGTAAGGTTTTGCTCCTAATATCAGACAACAGAAAAACTCGAGCAAAGTACAAAATATAGGAGGCAAATTACCTATCACTGGCCAGACAGGGTTTTGCGCAAAAATTTTTCCAGAGTATTCCAACTCTTCTTTCACATAATTCATGTCACAATAGTTCGTCTTCAATTCTCCATTTAAACCGAGAGTCTTAGCTCTTGCTCTTCTGATGGATTGCAGAACAACAGGATTTATTGTCAAAGCAAAAACCTTTTCTGGGTTAACTTCAAAGAGAGTCTTGGGCAAGTCTACATTCATGACAATTGGGACATTAGCTACTTTATACCCTTTCTGTGCTAGATAAATAGACAGTGGTGTCTTCCCAGTCCGTGAAACACCGGTTAGAACTATATCAGCCATGTCCAGGTTTCGCGGCAAGGCACCATCATCTTGCTTTATGGTAAATTCAATTGCTTCAATCCTCCGGAAGTATTCCTCGCTGAGAGGAGATTTCTGCCTCTCAGGAGCCCAGCGAGAGAGGCCAGAAGGTGAAACACCCAGATGGCCAGCAATTGCCTCTGTAATTGGCCCCAGTACATCAGTAGATGCTACACCCCAGTGTTGACATGCTTGTTTGGCAAACTCAGCCATGGATGGCTCAGCTAAAGTATAGACAACCATTGCCCCTTCTTTGGCTGCTTGCTTTATTATCTCCATTAATTGATCAACATCATCAATCTAGAAAATCGCGGTCCATCAAGCAAAAACAGTTAATACACACTAACAAGCAATTACTTGTACTAGGAATAACACTAAGCTTAATCATATTTGTTGTGAGATCACATCAAATAGTTATTTAGTTGATTACTTCAAATAGTTTTTTTTTTTTTGAAACTGGTAAATTCAATTACTTCAGATAGTAAAAAAAGGACAGCCCGGTCCACTAAAGCTACCGCTATGTGCGGGGTCCGGGAAAGGGCCGAACCACAAAGATCAATTGTATGCAGCCTTACCCTACATTTCTGCAAGAGGCTATTTCCACGGCTTAAACCCGTGACCTCCGACCATGGCAACAACTTAACCAGTTACTCCAAGGCTTCCCTTCGATTACTTCAGATAGTAAACATGGTCATTTAGATTCTAGATGATAAAAAAGAAGAACAAGATCAGATTGCTTTTCACTTGAATCTTTCATATCAAGTACACTACTCTATAACTTTGTCAATACAAAGAAAAAGCATGTCAGTAGCAGCTCCAAGGAAGCAAATTATTTGTACACTAAAATTGTAAGTCATTGACATGGAATGAGTAATCGGTCCTTTCAATATTCTAGGTTCAATTTTTGTGCGTTTTTCAAGCATCTATGTGCAATAGCCACTCAAAACTTCATTTCCAAACTTGAAGTCCAAAAACTTCTTGTAATGAAATTACACTCACACAAAAAGGAGACATTTGGAATGTGTTTGGTATGGAGGAAAATATTTTCCAGAAAATGCATAATAAATAATTTGTTTAGTACACAAATAATCCTTTTAGAAATTATGCAACCGCATGCTATTTTTAAATCACTACTAAACAGTGCATAATAAAAAATTTTAACATAACTAATACCAACATTACTAATACATCATATTCAAAACTATTCTTATACACCCACCAAACGACCCCTAACATTTTGTTTGGATGGTTGTTACCCATAGTATTGTATTATATCATTACTATCAATACCAAGTTTGTTTTGATTGTTACTTAAAACATATTGTATAGTATGGTTTGGTTCCATGGTTAGGTAACCATGAAAAGCCCCATTTTATGTAACTACCGACTCGGTGAGATCGTGTTGTTACCTTATATTTTTTCTCATTTTACCTTTATCTATTATTTAGATAAATATTTGGAGTGCAATTTTAGCGGCATGTCTCAGGAATTCGGCGCGGAAGTGAGGCTCGATACGCATGCCATCCAGGGGAGAGGTAGCTTCAAGTACCTTGAGTTTATTATCCAAGGAGATGGAGAGATTGACGAGGATGTTACCCATCATATTGGTGCAGGGTGGATGAAATGGAGGCTTGATTCCGGAGTCTTGTGTGATAAGAAGGTGCCTTCTAGACTGAAAGACAAGTTTCACAGAGTGGCAGTTAGACCGACTATGTTGTACGGGGCAGAGTGCTGGCTAGTCAAGAACTCTCATGTTCAGAAGATGAAGGTAGCGGAGATGAGGATGTTGCGATGGATGTGTGGGTTTACTAGGAGGGATATTCGAGACAAGGTGGGAGTGTTTTCAGTAGAAGACAAGATGCGAGAAGTGAGGTTGAGGTGGTTCGGGCATGTGAATAGGAGATGCTTGGAGGCCCCGGTGAGGAGGTGTGAGAGATTGACTATGGATGGTTTCAAGAGAGGTAGAGGCAGATCGAAGAAATATTGGGGAGAGGTGATTAGACAAGATTTGGCGCAGTTGCGGCTGACTGAGGACATGACCTTAAATAGGAAGGTGTGGAGGGCTCGGATTAGGGTAGACGGTTAGTAGGTAGGTCTGCTTCATACTAGTAGGTAGGGATGCAGTGTCTTGTGCGCTAGTTAGTAGTTGTAGGTCTACTTTTGTAGTTTCTTGTTCTTCAGTTTTGCTGCTTTCTGAGGGTTTCATGTGGTTCAGATATAGTACTATTTTATTATAGTATACTTCTGACTTTTGTGATTACCTGTTGTCCTTTTACTGTGTATATCTTTTGTACTTTTATTTCGATCTCTTAAGGTCCTTTTTGGTCTTGAGCCGGGGGGTCGAAAACAACTTCTTTACTTCATCCGAGGTAAAAGTACGATCTGCGTGCATTCTACCCTCCCCAGACCCCATCTGTGGGAATACACTGGGTATATTGTTGTTGTTGTTGTTGACCTTCATCTATTATTTATTAATTTTATTTTATCCTTTATCCTACCTTTTTATAGTAGTCCTACCCCGTATCATATTTTTCTAGTAGGTTTATCCTTCAAATTATTGAGATTATGTAACGACGGAAAGCGATAAAATCTATTCAAATATCGTATTCATTAAAACAATACAGTACGATACAATAAAATACATTATGAAACAATACGTAACAACAGTCCAAACAGAAAGGCAAAAACTTACCCCAGAGAACAAGTGAGTATTCACAGGGCAAACACGATCAACTAAGCAATAGTCAAATTGTCCTAACGCTGCGTTAACGGCGTGCTCCGCCGTCCATCCAGTACCGTCAGACACCATAAATATCGGCTTCCCTCCGTTAACCTCCTTTTCATCATCCGACGAACTGGACCGGCTAGGAGACATAGGCAACAACTCAATTTCCGGTTCACTCCGAACCGGTGAACCGGACTTGGTCCGTGATTCAATTATAGCAGACCGGTCTAGTTTCCTTCCGGACCGGATGCTTCGTGCTCTAGACCACCGGTTTAGCTGAGGACTGGTTTTAATCCTTCGGACCGGTTCATCGGCAGTTTCAGAACTCGCCGGAGGAAATGGACGGTTTCCGGTGCCTGAACCGGAGTCGGCGGTCGGAGGGATATTTGACATGCGTAAGGTGGAAGAACAAATCATCTCGAAATGCCTATCAGTTGAGATTCTTTTTTCCGGGTTAAAATCAAAATGGTTTGGACCGGCCCATGTCTAATTGGGCCCATGTTTTTGTCTTCGAAGAGCTTTGTTTGGTTTAGGGATTGTTTTCACCAATATCTATGAGATCATAATAAAGGGAAATTCATGAAGAAAAATTACGTGACACAACAAACTAAGACGCTATATTTATTCAAAATAATGGTAGTTTTAAAAAATTAAATAATATAGCTATAGTTGGGATTTTTTTTGTAGCAAATACATATGGATATAATCTGATAGAGATATCGTATACGCATAGATATACTTATTAAGCGTGTAAATATAATGGTACTGAAGAACTAACCAATCTCATTGGTCATCCTTAAGTAGCTCATTTAGTCTGATATGGATAAACTGCAACAAAAGTATATATGTTAAGTGTCAGAAGTACATGTTTGATAAGAACTGCCCTTTCACCTGTTAAAAAGAATTTCAAATGTCATTTTTTATTCTGTTAATGACCTTGCTCACCATTTCTGAAAAGATCACAAAAGTATTCTTTCTAGTATAAATAAGAAATCTAAGTACATAGGAAACTTACCATGTCTCATATTCAGTATATACCACCTCTAGTGATGATGCTTAGAGTAGTCTAAGGGGTGATCGGATAAGAAATTTTGGACTTGTTGACCATTTGACCACTAATTTTCTCATAGGTTTCTAGAGTATTTAGAACCAGTTTAAGAGATTGTTTTACACTAACTACAGAAAATGATGGTGTCATCTGTAAAGGGAAGATGAGAAATCTAATATAATATCATATGAACCTATTTTTGTTTTAGAGTTCATCGAGATCCCTCTCGCCCTCCTTATTTATTCTCATTACTGAACTTTTGCTAAAATGCTTAATGAACTCTTTTTGAGTTTAATGACCTTTTCTTTAACTATTTACATAAATAATAGTGATCAAATAATACTATCTAAAGATTCAATTTTAGTAGTTTCAAGCTAGGATTTTTATTCAAAGTTCTTCGAATTTTGAATTCCGTATTCCTTGAGTTGATTGTTGTTGAAAACTAGTTAGTACGAAAAGTATTGAATGTTATAATATTGTGTCCTCTTTTTTCATTGAATTCCATGATTCATGCTTTAGACTATTCAATGGATCTCATGAACTTGTCCTATGATTTTAAAGGTCTATTTTATGATATTATTGATACGCATTATGCTTTCATGAGAAAGTAATCTAAAGATTCAAAGTCCATCATGTTTATGAATGATTTCAAGTGCGCTCTTTATGAGTCCTCCAAAAAATATGATTTTGAAAAGAAAGAAAATGTTATTTTTCTCTGAAAGTCAAGCTAGTAAGGAAGATAAAGAATTTGAGCATAAGGGCTCACAAGTATGATCTTTTTATGAAATTGAGCAAGAAGGCTCATTAGCATCTTCTCAAGTATGATTATGAGCTTTTTACTTTTGGGAGGATTATTTAGCACCGAGCGTTCAATTAACTCAAGCTCCAAAATAACGTATGCCAGTGTAGGATAGGATCGTGTAGTTGATATTCAGGAGACTCTTCATTTATCCCCTGGTAAGGGCTCAAGTTTAGATCCATATCATGCTTTGTTCTATACCCCAACAAGGTATAAAATAGCTCTGGAAACGTGGACAAGACGTTGAGCATCATGAGCTCATATGGTGTTTGTCGGTTATAAAAAAAATCCCCAAGAGAAAATAAAGTTATATTTAATATTTATATTTAGCATATAACCATCAATTTTATAAAGTGATGCATACATGTTTACTCAATCTTTCAGTTTCAGTTATACAGTTTACTCAGCTATTCAGTTATCCAACTATTCAGTTCAGTTATGCAAGTTATAGCTACTCATGAGTTTTTAGATTTAAGGAAAGTTTCAAAGCATGATTTGTGGTATCAGGCCACTAGTTTTCTAAACATGTTTTATAATCATTTGCATATAAATCTTTTATTACTTAGTTTCAGTTGCTCAGTTACCTTATCTCAGTCATTCAATTTATCCTTTCGCATCAACTTTCCAGTTGCAGTTACGATTCAGATAATCAAGATACTTTTTATCTTATTATTCAATTATTTCATGATCATGATTACATATCATATTCATGCCTCCGTTGTTCAGCTTTGTCAGTTATCAGTATTATTTTACTCAGCTTTATTACATATCCTGCATCATGAAAGGTACTCAAGTTAATCAATAGGAGTTTCATAAAGATACCACATCTTCAGCTTGTGGTGAGTCCTCCTTGCATTACAGGGATTTAGTTATTTAGTTCAGTTATTGAATAAAGGTAAATCGAGAGCCTTGTCCCAATAAATATTATTCAGTTCATCGCATAGAAGCTTCATTAGACAGTCAGTTCAGTTATATTCTGTTTTTATTTGAGTTTATGTCTCAGTTTATAACAGTATATTCTTACTTTGATTTCAAAAGATCAATTCTTATTGCATATTTTCAAAACTTCGATCAGCGTCTATATTCTAGTTAAATGCTCATGTATTATGTCAAGCAATTTGCTCGGGCTAGCAATGACATCGAGTGTCAATCCTGCTCAGGGTGTAAGCTCGGAGCTAACTCATATCTTATGTTGGGCGTAATTTTAATGGGGTACATGAGTGTTATATTGACCAAGATGGGTGAAGAATCTTTTTTTTTAACCCCGATGACCCTTTGATTATGTGTGAGTTTGTCATGGTACCGTCTTGGACTAGCCAAACTCTTAGTACTTCATTTGAAAGTTTAACCTTCATGAAAATAGTTAATGTTTGGCTATATCACATGTTTGTGCCTCTTTTGCATGTTGGTAGGATTGTTAACTATTATGCTAATCCTCATGCTATGAGGACCTTATTGTTGTTTATCTTTTCTATGATTTTGCAGGATTTGGATTCTAGGATAAATCATTTTCAAAAAAGGGAGAATGATTCATGCATGCCAGGATCTCTTGATCATGAAGATAAGATGCTTGAAGCTCATGGAAGGTCAATACATGATGACCTTCAAGATTTGGAAGATAGCTCGGATGGAAGACTCTACTTGAAAAACTACTTAGAGCATGGAGAAACATGCCATTTATGAAAAGTGGCTATTCTTAAAGACATAAGTCATCACGCCTAAGAAGACTAAGAAGACTCTGATTTCATTAAGGATATTTATATAATAGCTAGATTAGGCTATAAATAGTGGAGAATAGCTCCTTTAGAGGAGATGATTTTGAGATTATTTTGATATGTTATGAATTGGAAGAGTGAACCCTTGTGATCAGAGTGTGGCTAAGGTCATTGTTGCTAAACAATGTTGATGAGGTTGCTTGCTTGAGAAATCATTCCTCTTGAGAATTATCTAGTGATAGATTTCGTGCTTGATGAATTCATTTCTTTTGTTTGCGTCCCTATAGATTTAGTGCTTGTTTGACTTCTTAATTGGAGGTTTTAGCTTTAATATAGCTATTGTAGCCAATTAGTTCTTTGTTTGTGTCTATCTCCTATCTTTACTTTCTTGTTCTTAAATTTTAGGATTTCTTTGTCTTCCGCATATTCGATATTGCATCGACAAGTGACGGAAAAAATAATATTTAAAGCTAAACCCTAGAAAATATCTTGCGTGAATTCTGCCTCTATGATGATCCATATTTGCACATGTGTGACTATGTAACTGTTGAAGAGAATCCCTAATTCTTCGAGAATGATTGCACATTTTGGCTTTTCTTAGTCGGCCACCAAGATATTCCAGATTTTCTACCTTCGAAATCAGGCGAGCTAACATAACAAGTGCCATTCTTTGTAGGGATGAAAATTGGGGAGGGGCAGGGTGGGGCAGGGCAAACTCCTAACGAACAGGGCAGGGAAACACTTAAATGGGGCAGGGCAAAATTTATGTTTTAATTTTTGGAAAAACTACATAAATAATCAAGCATCCTTACCCTAATTACTAAATATCCCAATACTTTAAAATAATTACATTTATCCCATTAAATTGAAATTACATGGTTAAAAAACTGTATCCACCACAATCCCTAAAAAAGGGCCTAAAATCACTCAACTTGTATATAAAGGCAACGGTTGTTCTCTCTCTATAATCGTTTTTCCCAAATCACGCCTTCAACCAAGGCTCCATCTTCCACACGATCTTCCTCCACTTTCAATAATGCCTTGTGAAGGATTGTGATAATCCTGGTGGTGGTGTTAAGGCCATCGGAATGGAAAATATGATGAAGGATTGTAGGCAGATTTTGGGGAAGCTGATGAAGCATAAAAATGGGTGGATTTTCAATACCCCTGTTGATGCTGAGGCTTGGGTCTTCACGATTACCACCAAATTATTAAGCGACCTATGGATTTGGGGACGGTGAAATTGAATTTGGCTAAGAATTTTTACCCTACCCCTTTTGAATTTGCAGCCGATGTAAGGCTTACTTTCAATAATGCCTTGTTGTTATCAACGATTGCCTTCATAGATAACGAATCAGATAATTTGATAATACCAAGTAACCAACAATGGCCTTCATTTGATTTAGGTATATCTCAAATGGAGAACAATGAAGTGCCTTCTCCGACCTTTGTTCCGGTTGTTAGAGACTTTGAAGAAGAAGACTTTGCTGAAAATAGATCCAAATTTAGAAACGATCAAGTCAAAATGAATGAATTGAGCAAAAATTTGAAATCAAGAACAAGGGACTCAAACCCAGATGTTATTTTCCAGTGTTACCAACTTGTTACCATGTATCCAGTGTTACCAACTTGTTACCATGTATCCAGTGTTACCAACTTGTTACCATGTATCCAGTGTTACCAACTTGTTACCATGTATCCAGTGTTACCAACTTGTTACCATGTATCCAGTGTTATTTTCCATGTATCCAAGTATACATATATCTATCTGAGTTGTAAATGTGTAACTTTTGTAAATTTAAAGTTTCAAATCAAAACAAAGCAATATGTATCCAGGGATAACATTGTAAGCAAATCTTGTGTTACATGTATCCAAGATTAATTCATGTTAATATGTATCCCAATACTACTGCAACCTGCTATTTGAGATGTTGGTAACATGTATCCTTAACACTGTTACAATGTATCCAAGCTTACAAACTTGTATCCAATATTAACATGTATCCAAGTATATCTATATCTATTTGCTGTTTAGATGGGTATCATTAGATATTGGGAAGTATCCTTAACACTGTTATAATGTATCCAAGCTTATAATCTTGGATACAGTGTTAACAGTGTATCAAAGTATACCTATTGTTGTTTGCTGTTTAAATGTGTATCCTTAGATATTTGAGATCTATTATTACATGTATCCTGTATAATGGAGTTACTTGCTGGTTTGATGTGTATCCAAGTAATTTTAAATTGAAATTTGAATTCTCCAGTTGTTTGTGGAGATGAGGATACTGCAGATTTACTCCTCATTAATTCTAAATCTGTTATTTCCTTTTAAAGCGCCCTAATAATAATACATTTACAATTAATGATTTACTCCTCATTAATTGTAAATATTTTATTTCCTTTTAAAGCGCCATAATAGAAACAGATTTACCATTAATGAAGAGGTTATATGTATCCAGGATACACGAAAATACAAAGGATACACGCCTTTCCTTTTTTAAACTATCGGGGAAAATGTAATATTTTAAAATAGTGGGATAAAACGTAATTAGGGACCAAACTACTGTGTTTTATGTTGTTTACGATCTTTTCAGTTACTTTTATACAGTCCCAGTTCCCCCTCCTTTCTTTCTCTTTGTGCATATGTTCCAGTGTAATATAAGTAGCATTTCTTTTTTCCATTCGTACTAAAAGGAAATTTCTTTGGATTTTATCAATGAAATTTATAGTAAAGCTTGGGAGGTGATATATTTTGCATGAAGAATTAATTTAAATAATCGTCCACCCACTGATTAAATTAAAAATAATTGACGGATGTATAATATATGTATAATCATGTATACCAAGTGCATGCAATAACAGTGAAAAAAATAAACAGTAAATTTATCCGACTATTCGTGTAAAGATCCTTTTTGCATAGCATGGTTGAGAATTGGCAAGTAAAGTGGATTTTATAAAAGTAGTCCTTTTGACTCAGTTCAAGTGTCTAGTTTTCTACACCTTAGTATAGTGTTTAATCAATCAATGATATACTAAGAATGACCCTTAGTTATCCTTTTGTTTATCATAGGAAATTCCATGTACGTGATTTTCAACTTCTCGTGTGGCATTATTAGAAAAAAAATTATATAAAGAAGTTTAAAAAAAAGAAGGAAATTCATTTTGCAAAGTGAAAATTAAAGAACAGAGATGAAAGATAACATAAACGGAGCTTAGCGGGGCAGGGTATAGGGCAAGGCAAATTTTAAAAAAAATGCTAAATAGAGTAGGATAAGACGGGTTAAAATTTTAATAGGTCAAAGCTTAACCCGCCTTAACCCGCTCTATTGCCATCCCTAATTCTTTGGGAGATGGCAGCTATCAAATCTGCATCTTAAAGTTGATTAGGTGCATATATCAATTTGCTGCAATTTATCAGTTCTACTCCCTATCTTCATTAATATTTCTTGATTTTAATAAAAAGTTGTGGCAGTCTAATCCACATGGAAGGTGATAGAATTTTAGCATCAATTGGGACAAAGTTTGGTTCCCACTAACAGAAAATATCCGTTAACAAATCACGGGCCATCATGTAAAGCCTTACACATATATTCCTCCTTAATAAATCTTGCAATATAAAATTTTGATCCCAAAATTATAACAACAATAATATACCTAGTGAAATCTCACAAAGTGGGGTCTGAAAAGAGTAGAGTGTACGCAGACCTTATAACTACCTCGTGACCCTCGGCTCAAGTGAAGCAACTTAAAGACATAATTAAAAGAAACAACTATAGTGAAGAGAAACATGACAAATCTTGTTAGGCAAATCTAACTTCAGAAGTACGATGTCTGAAGTTAGTTTTGTCAAATCTAACTTTAGTACAATGTTTGAAGTTGCATATATTGAAGTATAAATCATTTTTGCCTAACTTGATCCATTTCTGTCTAGAAGTTCATGCATATATGCCAACAAAGGTGACTGAAGTTAGGCAAAATTGATTGATCTTGAACTCTAATCATCTTTATCTGAACTTTCGGCATTATATAATTTAATTTCAAATATTTTTATTTGAAATTTAATTTTATCAAAATCTAACTTCAAACACTGAATATCTCAAATAGGTATATGTGGATTTTAAAAAAATATATAAATAAAAATTAAATGATAATGTCAAAACAAACTGCCTCATAAAACTTTTACGAATGTACACGAAAATTGTACGATGAGAGAGTTTTTTAATTAGCAAAGCGTCGGCCAACTATAACAATTAACAGCGGGCCATTTAACAACAAAAAGTTGATGTGCCCTATAGAGTTCAAATCATAGGCTTATCTGATAATTTATTATTCAAGGACCCTACAATAGTAAGATAATGTTACTTTTTTAATTTCATAGTTCCCCCAATAAGATTAGTTGATTTTTCCTTTGATTTGTGGACTGTGTGACAGTCTAGATTAAGAAAGCTTTTGGTAATGATGTTTCACTTTTCTTCTTCAGGGCTTCATACTGACACATCAACTTTATCACATGATGTAGTTGAGAAAAAGATATTAAATGATACTACTCCGTTTTTCCATTTTTACTTATTCATTATTTCAAAAAATAGTTTGTTCAATTTTATTTGTTTAGTTTAGAAAATCAAGAGTAATTTTAATTGAAAGAAAGATATTATTCCATTGGTTCATTTTTACTTGTCTATTATTGACTTGATACAGACTTCAAGAAACAATAAATAATAAAAATATTTTTACTATATCATCCTTGAATATAATAAATTTAATACCTTAAGAAATGCATTGAGTAATGAATAGTATTTAATAATAAGGGTAAAATGGACATAAAAAAAGTTATCCATTGATTTTTTAAACTGAATAAATATTATTAGACATTTAGTTTTAGTATATTGGACAAGTAAATATGAATAGAAGGAGCAAATGATACTAATAGTATATTTAAAAATTACATTAAATGTATTATAAATCACAATAAAAAATTTAAATTAAAAGTATTATAAATCACAATAATTAACAACTTAAAATATTCTTATATGAATTTCACTGATCTGAATAAAATAATATATGTATATCTAAAAAATTAATTGATCTAAATAAAGTAATAATATATGTATATCTAAATTAGGCATATTTTATAATTTTTGAGAATTAACATTGAATCCGCGCTTAACACGAAATTTTGTATCTAGTAATACATATACTGTGATGGCTGATTTCATTTACCTCAGCTTTATCACGTCTGGCTAACGCAAAACTGACATCATTATATTGAATATAGATGATGAAAAGTAATTGCTGATTAGACTATTAAGTGGTAAACAAGAATAATCAAGAAAAATCTCTGGCTAGTTCCATTTTATTGGGGAAGATATATTTTATCCGTAAATACTTCGATTATATTTTATCCGTAAATACTTTGATTTAACTTTTTTCCATCGTCTTATAGATTCGACATCTCTAAGATATTCAATTAAATATTATGATCGTAAAAATAGATTCAAAATTTAAATTTAATATGCAACTTCTAAGATATTTGTAAAGAATAATCCAGTACACGTATAAGATATTTATCAAAACACAATTCCAAAATGCTTCTCTCACTATAAGCCAATACAAGACCAATCTATGGTAGAATTTTGTGTTAATTAAGACCTGCCTCCCTCTTTTCTAATATAATTTGTTTGCTCAACACTAGTCATAGTACATATATTTTAATAGGGAAATTCCTAGTATATTTAGTACTTCCTCTGTCTTATTTTATATGACATTATTAGATTTGACACACTATTTGAGAAAAAAGAGAAGACTTTTGAAATTTGTGGTCCAAAACAATCCTTAGATATTTGTGTGATTGTAAATCATTTCATTAAGGGTAAAAAGAGAATTTCAAAGTTAAATTATTTCTAATTATAGTAAGATGACATTTCGAATTCGCGCTGGGAAGCCTCACATTTTAGTGGTAAAGTGTTCCTTAACAAAGACAATTACATACCCAGGTAGACTCGAACCCAAAACCTCTGGTTAAGGACAAAAAAGTACGTACCACTGAACCACAACCCTTGTTGGTGTATATTTAGTCCCTTGAGTGCACCTTAGTTGCTACTAAAATACTTTTTGATTATTTGACTCGTTTCTTGTGGCTCATTCCTTAAGCCAAAGTTTTGTCTACGAGTTCAATAAAATTCAGTAGCTTTGTTCAAATTTCATACTTGTGTTTAAAAACTTATTTAATATGTATAAATAATTTATCAAGAATTCACTAAAATGTAGTTTTTTAACATCCCGAACCAATGAACTCGAAATTCCAGCTTCGCCTCTGATGACCGGTTAGATTTGGATCTTTTCCTCTTTATGTCAATCGATCGGATGGAATGACATTGCAGATAGACAATCATATCAGGCGTGATTAATTTAACTAATGAAAGTACTAGTCTTGGAATAATTGTAGTGAAAGTCTCTTTCACTAATGAAAATGATCTTTAATTTGGTACTAATTTTCTTTCAAAGGAAGTTTCTTTCAAATTTATTAATTTTGAACATATGATGCTTGAATAGTATGATAGGGGCACACTAATAGGGATGCGTCTGTCTGACTCTAATATATATATAAAAAAAAAAATTAATTTAATTTTAAAAGCTAGCTCAAGATATATATTAGAATTGTCTATTATCATACCAAGAGAATAACTTACACTCTTCACCAATATTGTGGAAGAAAACTTGAATTTGATTAATTCAACTTACAAGACTTTGGAACTAGAAATTATAAAAACAAAACGATTCAGTTTGAACAATAAAGAGCGATTAATTAAGTCCGGCAACGAATTTTTCAACAAGCCTTATAAGGAGCTCTAGGAACTCTGAATAGTTATTTGAACAACTAGTTATATTTATTATTTCTGTACTATTAGTATCGATATTGACATGTTGAGAAGAAAAACACAACAAATTAATCTTTCTATTGTAGGCATTATTTTTTTCTTTAAAAAAAGACTAAAGGAAGAATCATGGTACTCTTAACAAATTTGCCTAAACATTGTATACAAGAAAATGGATCTTCTAAAAAATAAAATAATAAGGAGCCAAATCTAATATAAACCCTCTAGTTGAATGAAATTTGCACATTTATATCTATTTCTCCTATTTTATTTTCTTTATATCAAGGAAGACTGATTCATGATTTTTCAAGTTGTAAATTATTACTTATCATCAAGATTTGGTCGATATTCTTTTTGCTTGTGGTCTTTATCATGAGAGAGAAAGTAAACGAAAAAGAATACTTTATAGAATATCAAATCATGCTTAAATAATTTTAGTTGAAGATAAGATATAACTAGAGCATGCACATGCTTGAGGTTAGCATGATAATGTTTTTTTGTTTGCTAATAAAAGACCACGCATTACTGAAATGAAAAGTTAAGTTGACCATTATAATTAGTGGCGAAGTCAAAAATTTATAAAAGAGATTCAAAGAAATATTAGTGTCATACCTAGAACTTGAGCTTGTGAAGGGGATTCAAATCTCGAATTCGCCAAGTCTGTTATCCAACAACTTTTTGTGCATTGAAATGCATCCGAGTCTAGCGAAGTTCGTGTCACACATACTCGTAAGTCACCAAGTATAAAATGAGTCTACAAGAAGTTTCAAATAAAAGAAAAGGGTTCTAAAATTCAGAACGATCGAACTGGTCGTTACATCTTTCCCCACCAAAGCAAATGTTTGTCCTCAAATGAGTTTATAAATGTACCTAAGCTGTCAAAAAGCTGTAAAAATTTGCTCTTTATGTTCGACTCAGTTTTTCAAGTAGCTTCCTTAATCGGATGATGTCTCCATTATATTTTCACAGAAGTTATTTTCCTTTGACATTAGCTTTCGGACTTGTCAGTTCAAAATGGCTATCGACTCCTTCTCATATGTCAAATTCTGATCAAGTTGTAATGTGCCCACCTGTAACTCGTGACCTATCCTTATTGTATTTTTTAACATAGAAATATGAAATATCGGATGAACACCTTTCAAGCTAGGTAGAAAAGCCAACTCGTAAGCCACTTGTATAATACGTAATAGAATCTCAAATAGGCCTATATACCTTGGACTCAACTTTTCCTTCTTTTCAAATCGCATAACACCCTTCATAGGTGAATTTTCAACAGTACCTCACTTATCATGTACTCCACATCCCTTACCTTCTGGTCCGCGTAGCTCTTTTGTCTACTTTATATTGTGAGAAGTCGCTCTTGAATCAATTTGGCCTTGTTCAAGAAATCCCTCATAAATTTGTACCCTATGGCTAACCTCAAATGCATTGAACTAATCAATGGGTGAGTGAGACCTCCTATCATATAATGCCTCAAATGGTGTCATCTATGCCTCAAATGGTGTCATCTGAATGCTAGACTAGTAATTGTTATTATATGGAAGCTCCACTAAAGACAAGAACTGATCCTAATGGCTCCAAAAATTAATAACACAAGCTCTCAACTTGTCCTCAAGGATCTAAATAGTCCATTTGAACTGACCTTAAATTTGCGGATTAAATATTGTGGTGAGCTCAACTTGTATACCTAATTCCTTTGCATAGCTGCCAAAAATAAGAGGTGAACCGTGTACCCCGATTTAAAAGCATTGTAGTTTTGGTCGTGACTCGATATTATTTTTTTTTTGTATTTTTTGAATAAAATAAAATAAAAATCCTACACTACTACATTACACTCATGGGTTGCCTCCCATGTAACGCCTGATTTAACATCACGGCATGACTCAGCTAACAATCACTCATTCGATAGTGCCACATATGTCTTCTATCGATCTTCGTACTCGATCCAATAATGTTTCACTCTTTATCAGTTCACCAAGAACGGCTTGCCTTTCTCTTTGTACAATAGTTCAACAGCTCCATGTGTCGTCATCTTTACCACTTCAAATAGGCCATACCACTTTGACTTAAGCTTTCCGGAAAACAACTTCAATCTAGAATTAAACACCAATACCTTCTGTTTGGGCTCTAATGTGCGAGATAAAATATGCTTATCATGCCACCTCTTAGTTTTCTCCTTGTAAAGCTTTGCATTCTCATAAGCGTGCAATCTGAATTCCTCAAGTTCATGCAACTAGAGCACTCATTTTGGCCTGCCACATCAGCATCAAGGTTAAACTTCTTCACAGCCCAATAAGCTGGTGCTCTAACTCGACAGGTAAATGACATGCCTTCCCAAAGATTAACCTGTACGATAATGTCCCAATAGAAGTCATGTATGCCATTCTGTAGGCCCACAATGCATCATCAAGTTTCATCGACTAATCCTTACCCTTGTGCATTAACTGTCTTTTGCAGAATCTGCTTCACTTCGTGATTCGAGACCTCAACTTGGTTACTAGTTTGGGGATGATAGGTTGTGGCAACCTTATGTCTCACCTCATACTTAGCCAATAAATTTCTGAATCAGTTGTTGACAAAATGTAACCCTCTATCACTAATAATAGCTCTCAGTGTCCCAAATCTTCTGAATATATACTTCTTGACGAACTTCACCACCGCCTTTGAGTCATTGGTGGGGAACACTGCTGCTTCTACCCACTTAGAAACGTAATATACTATAACAAAAATGTACGTGTTACCATATGACGAAGGAAAAGATCCCATAAAGTATATTCCCCACACATCAAAGATCTGTACCTCTAAAATGTTGTTTAAAGGCATCTCATGCCTTCTAGAAATAGTACCCATGTGCTGACATTGGTCACACTCTTTTACAAACATGGCCGCATTCTTGAATAAGGTGGGCCAAAATAAATTGGACTATAGCACTTTGTGAGTTGTACGCTCACCATCGTGATGGACTCCATAAAGAGATGAATGGAAACTTTTCAAAACCTGCTTTGCTTCACATTTCAGAATGCATCTTCTGATTACTCAATCTGGTCCCTATTTAAACAAGTAAGGCTCATCCCGAGTGTAGAACCGGGACTCATAGTAAAGCCTCTTTCTCTGCTGACTAGTGGCCTCAGGTGGATACACTCCACTCACTATCAAGTTCACAATATCTGCATACCAAGGTAGCTCTATGACGCTCAATGTCAAGAGTTGTTCATCAGGAAGTTCTTCCCGAATTTTACCGTCTTCTGGAATATGTGACCAACTCTCTAACCTGGATAATAGATGGTCCGCTACTTGGTTTTTCGACCTCTTTCAGTCTTTAACCTCCACATCAAATTCTTGTAACAACAAAATTCATCTAATGAGCCGAGGTTTAGCATCTTTTTTACCAAACAAGTACTAAATAACTGCATGATATGTGTAAACAACCACTTTGGTACCCACTAAATATGACCGAAACTTATCAAATGCTTACACCAAATCCAGCATCTCCTTCTCTATAACCGTATAATTAGCTTGAGTTGCATCAAAGTTTTGCTTGCATAGTAAATCAAATGAAATACCTTCTCTTTTTGCTGGCCCAACATTTCTCCCACAGCCACATTGCTGGCATCACACATCAACTCGATGGCAATTCCCAGTCGGGAGCAATCAATATTGGTGCTTCAATCAACTTTCTCTTCAAAGCCTCAAAGGATTTCACATAATCATCACATAACTGAAATTTTACCGCTTTCTCAAGTAGTTTGCACATTGGTCCTGAGATTTTTGAAAAGTACTTGATAAACCGTCTATAAAACCTCGCATGCCCAAGAAAACTGTGCACACCCTTCACAAATACTGGTGGTGGAAGCTTTTCTATAACCTTAATCTTAGCATCAACTTCCAAGCCTTTTCATGACACTTTATGGCCTAAAACAATGCCTTCTCTGACCAAAAAGTGGTACTTCTCCCAGTTCAATACCAAATTTATTTCCTCACAATGAGCAAGTACCCTATCAAGATTCTGCAAACAAACTTCAAAAGAGTTACCAAACACAGAAAAGTCATCCATAAATACCTCTACGAAGTCCTCCACCATGTCATAGAATATTACCATCAAGCAGCGCTGAAAAGTGGCGGGTGCATTGTATAGCCCGAATGGCATGCACTTGAAGGCATAGGTACCATATGGACATGTAAAGATCTTCTTCTCCTGATCTTCTGGGCCAATGGTTATCTGAATCTAGCCTGAATACCCATTTAAGAAATAATAGTATTCTTGCCCTACAAGCTTGTCTAGTATCTGATCAATGAATAGAATCGGGTAGTGATCTTTTCAAGTGGCTTTATTGAGCTGCGGTAGTTCATAAAAATTCTCCAACCTGTGACTTATCAAGTTGGGATCAACTCGTTCTTCTCATTAGTAACCATTGTCATGCCTCCCTTTTTGGGGATGCATTGGACTGGACTGACCCACTTGTTATTAGAAATGGGATAAACAACGCATGCATCTAGCCACTTGATGAGTTTTCTCCTCACCACTGATGTGACGCTAATTTACGTCACTTTCGACTCCTTTTTACTAAGAACAATCGTACGTTTTCAAGCAACCATTGTTGTTTTTGATGTTTTTATGTTGTATTTGTAGGAAATGGAAGCAAACACGGAAACGAAAGAAAATACGCGAAAAATAACATTCTGCCTAAGAGTGACGGCCTGAGTGACGGCCCGTCACAAGGCTGACGACCCGTCACTGGGACCGTCAACTTAAGGCAGTGTTGCTGCCAAGCAGTGACGGCCCAGGCGACGGTCCGTCACTGCCCTGACGGTCCGTCAGCCTGACCGTCACGCTAAGGCAGTAGCTTTAGTCGGCGACCCGCGTTTTGGGGATTCCTAGCCCGTTTTGGAATTGGTTTCTACTACTCCTATAAATACCCTATGTTAGGTTTATGTTAAATATTATTCTCCCATTAGTTTAAACACGTTTTTGGTTGGTTTTTGAGAGCAACAACACGGTTCATTCTCTTGAATTCGTGTCTTGATTCGTTCGTGAGTTCTTGGTGTTCTTGTTCGTGGATATTGGAAGATTGATTATTTTCATTATATTGTAAGACTTTTCTTCCTTTTATGATGAATACAACTATTTTCTCTTATTTATCGAGCATGAGTAACTAAAACTCCTGCAACTAGGGTTGTGGGAGCCATGGCAAACGTAGCAATATAGATTCCGGGTAGCATTGGGTTCGATATATGTATTGTCACGTTGTTAATCATACTTTATGTCACGTTTTCTAGTGGTTGCAAACATTAGAACATGCCTAGGTTAAATTTGCTTGAGTAAAGAGATTAAAACCGGGAAAAATTGATTAACGACAAGGATTCGAGACTACCAACTCTCGTCTTAAAGATTAATGCCGTAACTGGATTAGTCTACTTGATGTTAGGATTGAGAGCTAAAAATCACATCTTTTTGAGATCGAAAGAAGATAAAAGGAAATTTGTTTATTTGGTCGAGAGACGTTTAGACGATACAATAGACGCAATCACATCGTGACACGCATATAGAAAGAACCCGGTTAAGCCTAGAATCGATATTGTTACAACGCCATGGTGAACACATCCCTAGTTCATCCTCTCATACTGATTTAAACTCTTACGTTTATTATTGTTTTGTTTACAATTTGATTACAAAACCCCCCTTTTTATTTATCGGAAATAATTGATCACTAGTCATCTACTTCACTAAAGTCTTAATCTTCACCATATTCTCTGTGGGATTCGACCCCAACCTTGTTGGGTTCTTTACTTGACAACGATCGCTTACGCTTTATTAATTTGAGGTGTAGTTTGAGCGTTATCAAAAAGTGGCGCCGTTGCCGGGGAATACGGTTTTTGATTAAGTCTAGTGTGTTTATTTGACTCTTAGTCATTCTGGGGTGTCTTGATGAAGTCTGAGTAATCAAGACGCCCGCGTCGTGCCGCGACGTTAAATCAGGCGCTGTATGGGAGGCAACCCATAAATTGTTGAGTCACCACCGAGGGTTTTTGTTGCCGTGTTTCTTTTCCCTCCGGTGTGCTATCTAGTAGAACCGGCATGTTTAGGTTGTTATTTTAAATTTTTTAGTGTCTATAGTGATGAGCATGGCGCTTTTGTTAACTAAAACGAGGCCCCTTTAAAAAAAAAAATTCTGGTTTTGTACTTATGTTGAAACGATTGACTGCCTGGATCCTTATATGTCATTGTGTGAATATGGTTAGAATGAGTATGCTTAAGCCGAGCGGTTGGTTGATGGTTGGTAGCAATATAGTTTCTTGGTGCTAAGAGTGTGTGAGATTAATTGTTATAAATTCTTACTCTGTGCATGCATCTAGAACTTGCCCGGTCTATTTTGTTAAGTTTGAAGTTTGTTGCTTAGGAAAGGATCACAGGCTCTTTTTGTGTGCAGTCCACTTAACCTAAAAGACCGTCCAAATATAAATAATCCCTTGATCCCTGTTTGAGCCATAATTGACCTTGTTCTTTCAATAACCTGTCACCATTCCTGTTTAACTTTGAATCCCTATTTGGGCCCTGGTCCTTCCTTGGACATCGACCCCAACCTTGTTGGGTTCTCTTTTTGATAACGCTCAAACTACACCTCAAATTAATGAAGCGTAAGCAATCGTTGTCAAGTAAAGAACCCAACAAGGTTGGGGTCGAATCCCACAGAGAATATGGTGAAGATTAAGACTTTAGTGAAGTAGATGACTAGTGATCAATTATTTCCGATAAATAAAAAGGGGGGTTTTGTAATCAAATTGTAAACAAAACAATAATAAACGTAGGAGTTTAAATCAGTATGAGAGGATGAACTAGGGATGTGTTCACCATGGCGTTGTAACAATGTCGATTCTAGGCTTAATCGGGTTCTTTCTATATGCGTGTCACGATGTGATTGCGTCTATTGTATCGTCTAAACGTCTCTCGACCAAATAAACAAATTTCCTTTTATCTTCTTTCGATCTCAAAAAGATGTGCTTTTTAGCTCTCAATCCTAACATCAAGTAGACTAATCCAGTTACGGCATTAATCTTTAAGACGAGAGTTGGTAGTCTCGAATCCTTGTCGTTAATCAATTTTTCCCGGTTTTAATCTCTTTACTCAAGCAAATTAAACCTAGGCATGTTCTAATGTTTGCAACCACTAGAAAACGTGACATAAAGTATGATTAACAACGTGACAATACATATATCGAACCCAATGCTACCCGGAATCTATATTGCTACGTTTGCCATGGCTCCCACAACCCTAGTTGCAGGAGTTTTAGTTACTCATGCTTCGATAAATAAGAGAAAATAGTTGTATTCATCATAAAAGGAAGAAAAGTCTTACAATATAATGAAAATAATCAATCTTCCAATATCCACGAACAAGAACACCAAGAACTCACGAACGAATCAAGACACGAATTCAAGAGAATGAACCGTGTTGTTGCTCTCAAAAACCAACTAAAACGTGTTTTAAACTAATGGGAGAATAATTTAAAATAATATTCGACACTTTTAACACAACCTAACATGGGGTATTTATAGGAGTAATAGAAACCAATTCCAAAACGGGCTAGGAATCCCCAAAAACGCGGGTCGCCGACTGAGTCACTGCCTAAGCGTGACGGCCAGGGGTGACGGACCGTCACAGGGTTGACGGACCGTCGCCTGGACCGTCACCCTTAGGCAGCAACACTGCCTTAAGTTGACGGTCCCAGTGACGGACCGTCAGCCTTGTGACGGGCCGTCACTCAGGCCGTCACTCTTAGGCAGAATGTTGTTTTTCGCGTATTTTCTTCCGTTTCCGTGTTTGCTTCCATTTCCTACAAATACAACATAAAAACATCAAAAACAACAATGGTTGCTTGAAAACGTACGATTGTTCTTAGTAAAAAGGAGTCGAAAGTGACGTAAATTAGCGTCACATCAACCACATCTTTCATTACTGGATTTAATCTCCACTGGTGTTGAACACTTGGTTTGTGCACCTCTTCCATGAGGATCTTATGCATGCAATAAGCAGGGCTTATTCCCTGAATATCAGACATCTTCCAACCAATTGCCTTTTCCTCCATTTCAAGACATCTAAAGCTTCTCCAACTTATGGCTCAGACAAACCTGCCAAGAGAATAACTGGTAAAGTGTCATTTTCCCCAAAGTAAACATACTTGAGGTGTGCTGGCAATGTTTATATCTCCAGTTTTGGGGCTTCTACAATAGATGGTTTGGGTGGTGGCCCTAGAGGTCTATTCAGAGGCTCAAAAATTCCTGTGCAGATGAATATGCTGTCCATATGTAGAACCTACATCATATCATGGACATCTGCATCTCCAAAAATATCATGTCCAACTAGAACTCTCTCTAAAGGATCCTTTAAAGTAATTAGTGAAAGCTTCAACTCAAGATCAATCACCGTGATTGCAGATAATTCCTCATAGATAGCTGGCAACTTCATGGCTTTGTAGACATCAAATACTTCAACTTTGTCATGTGCCCTCATTGTGAGCTGTTCAGCAGCTACATCTATCAAAGCACGACCAGTAGCCAAAAACTGATGCCCTAAAATAAATGGGACTTCCGGATCTGCATCAAAGTCCAAAATAATAAAATCTATAGGGAAAATGAGTGACCCCACTTGCAATAGCACATCCTCAACTATTCCATCGGGCCTTGCAAACGAATGATCAACTAGCTGCAAAATAATTGTGGTGGGTCGTAGACTTTCCAACCTCATCTTTTTGAACAAAGAAGTGGGCATCAAGTTAATGTTGGCCCCAAGGTCACATAATCCCCGGGCCTTGATAGACTGCTCAATAATGATTTGGATGGTGAAACTTCCTAGATCTTTGAGCTTTGTTGGGTGTTTATTCTGAATTCGATACGTGCACTCTTCAGTAAGTACAATAGTAGCATACTCTATCAACCTATTCTTGTTTTCCACAATATCCTTTATGTACTTGGCATACCTAGGAATTCCCTACAAAACATCAACAAGAGGAAGATTAATGTGCACCTATTTTAACAAATCAATAAACTTTTGAAAACGTGTTTCCTCCTTTTGCTTTTTCAGCCTTTGTGGGAATGGGGGATGTGGCTTCACACTTGTCACATTCTTTTCATTATTTACATCTTTCTCAGCCTCTGCCTGTTTTTCATCTCCCACCACAACCCTATGAGTTGCTTTCTTAGGCTTTAACTTCTCTAATTGTCTACAGCTTCGAGTGGAAACTGTATTAACCTGCTTGGGATTAGGATTTGTATCACTTGGTAGACCCCCTCTGAGGTCTAGTATTTTGTGCCCTATCAAGGTGTCCTATTTGAACCTCTAATATTTTTCTGGTTAACTGTTTATCTTTTTATGTCAGCAGCTATATGTTCTTGGTTAGCCATGAGTTGCTTCAATATCTCCTCAATATTGCTAGATTTGGCATTGGACTTACCACCTTGTGCTTGTTGTTGGAGATTTTGATTCCCTGCTTGGTTTCTATATTGATTCTGATTTACATTCTGCCCTTAATTTCCACTCCATTAGAAGTTGGGATGATTATGCTAAGTTGGGTTATAAGTGTTCCCAAAATTTTGATTTTCTTGACGTTGAGCATTACCCACAAAGTTTATTGACTCTGTATTCGCTCCACATACATCTGTTGAGTGATCACTGTTACTGCATACCTCAAACAAAGTCTTAGTTTGTTGCACCATATTCATAAGAGCCTGTTGATGTCTTAAATTTAGGTTGCTAAACTGAGAGTTCATTTGATTCTGCAAAGATGCAATCTATGCTTCTATGGCTATTAATTTATCCACTTCTAAAAATTTGCAGCCTTCTTTATGGTGCTCCTAGAAACATCTGCATTCCATTCTGAGTTTCCCTGTGATATGCGATTCAGAAGCATATACAACTCATCATATATCTTTTCTAAAGCTTGTCCACCAGTTACTGAATCTAAAAGAATCTTCGTGTTAGGTTCAAGCCTCTCTATAAAGGTATGCACCAGAACCTCATTAGTCTGATGGTGGTGAGGACAATCACGAAGCATGGACTTGAACCTTTCCCAAGCTTGGTACAAATTTTCACCATCCTTTTGTCTGAAGCTCAAGATCTCACTCCTCAACTTTGCAGTCTTTCCAGATGAAAAGAAACAGATCAAAAACTTTCTAAATCATCCCATGAGGTGATGGAATTAGGTGGTTCAACCTTCAACCACCTCTTTTCATCCCCTAACAGAGAGAAAGGGAAGAGTGTGAGTCTCACATAGTCAGACAAGACTCGTGCGGGAATGTATGTGTCACTAATCTCAAGAAAATTCTGCAAATATTATTGTCGATCCTCATGAGATAGTCCCGTGAACTGCCCGCTGGTATGCAATAGTTACACCATATTCTATTTAAGCTCGAATTGACCTCCTATATCTGGTTTACGAATACTAGAGATGACATTATTGGCGAGTAGGATTGCCACCTCGTGAATTGGCCTTGTTGTTGTCACCTCTACAAGAATACTTTCACTTGATTAGCCAGCTGAATTTGTTGAATTGGATATTGAAGAGCAGCTGCTCTTCGCCGTTGATGAAATACTCGTTCAGGCTCCAAATATGGCTCTACCAATTCTCTCTCTCTTGCTAGCTTGAAGAACAAATTTGACCTGCAAAAGCAGCCTCTATGAAACAAGTTGTAAACACTTGTATAATATAATTAAAAAAAAAAATTCACAAAATCACTAATTGCTTATGTCCTCAGCAACGACGCCAAAAACTTATTGCAGCCTACTGCACGTGCAAGTGTACGTGGTCTAGCAAGTAATATAGTGGATCTTTGAGAGCTGGATATCAAACCCACAGGGACTATGCGCTTAGCAATTCACTTAATTTAATTTCTAATAATATTTCAGACAAGTGTTGTGATTTATGAAGAGGATTTGTGAAACTCTACCTTCCTAACAGTGTGCAAAAATAATAAGTATGACAATCACGATTTGATCAAGATTGTAAAACATATCGAGGGTGATTCCAGAGTTACGACATTTACCATAATCATGTATAACATTTATTCGTCTCAATGAGCTTTATTTCTCTAATTCCTGATTTTGAAGTTAATTATATGATTTAAAAATGGTCATCCTCTAATAGCCCATTTAAATAGTCTCACAACTATATCTTTGAGTGGGAATGTGAGTTTTTAATTCAAATGCATTAACGCTTTATTTCATTTATAACCAAATAAGACAGACTAGGTATATTGTTATCCTAGTTGCAAATCAATCCTAATGTAAGCCAGAGATGATCTTATTCCTCATGTTCTTTATCCCGTTCTCACATTCTTATGGTCAATTCATGCAAAAATTACTAATGTTGGCCAGACACTAAAATAGTAAGCATAAGAACACGAGAATAATTAATTGAGAAACAAACTTCATTGATTTAAATAAAATACTGAACACTCATGTTCTAGTCGTAACTCCAGAATAAGGGTATTTAGCTACTCATAATAGGAAATAAAATATCAAAATTAATATTTATAATATCAAAGTAATGAGTAGTGAAGTTACAAGATGAAGAACCCTCATAGAAAAAAATCCTTGTGCTCTCTATTTTGCTCCAAAAAATCGTAAGTAAGTGACTGCAGGTCATCCTTGGGGTATTTATAGAGGTGGAAACCTTTAAAATCCAAGCCCATTAGGAGTTGGCCAAGATTTTACGAAATTCCATCAAAGAATTAGCTCTCAATGTGGACGGCAATACATGGCATGAGGCTATGTGGCATGCCTCCAGTGCTCTCTCAGTGTACTGTGTGGTGCGGGTCTCTCTTCCTGGGGCCTAGCAGCGTGGCTCGAAGGCTTCTTTAGCTGCAGAACTTTCCTCATATTCCCTATCATGCTTGTATATGCTTCTCCTATTGTTTTGATTTCCTTCGGGACGCATTTAGCCTGAAACATGCTAATCACATTTTTTTAGTTCATCCATATAAATATAGCACAAAGCACAAGCAACTATATACATTTGTTCTCGAAACTAAGCTAAAATATGAGTAAAATACGATAATTAGGTGTATAAATACATTCAAGATCATCTTTATCTCAAATGCATTAAACTAATCAATGGGTGAGCGAAACCTCCTATCATATAATACCTCAAATAGTGTCATCTGAATGCTAGACTAAAAATTGTTATTATATGGAAGCTCCACTAAAAACAGAATTGATCCTAATGGCTCCAGAGATCAATAACACAAGATCTCAACTTGTCCTCAAGGATCTAAATAGTCCATTTGAATTGATCATAAATTTGAGGATGAAATATTGTGGTTAGCTCAACTTATCCTCAAGGATCTGAATAGTCCATTTGAACTGATCATAAATTTGCGGATGAAATATTCTGGTGAGCTCAACTTGCATACCCAACTCCTTTGCATAGCTGCCAAAAATAAGAGGTGAACTGTGTACTCTGATTTAAAATGATAGAAATAAAAATCCCATGCAAATGAACTAGTTTTTGAATGTAAATCTTGACTAACTTCTCTTATTTGTAGGTAGTCTGAACTGGTATGAAATGTACAGACTTGGTCAATCTATCAATAATTATCTAAATAATAACAAGTTTTCTGTGGTAAACTTACCACAAAGTCTATGGTGATTTTTTTTCACTTTCACTCTGGTATATGCATCCTTTCAGTCATACCACCCGATTTTGGTGTTTATATTTCACTTGTTGATAATTCAAGCACCAAAAATATGACCAACTATGTTTCTCTTCCTCCATCATCACCAATAATGTTATTTCAAGTCCTGATACATCTAAGTATCCCTTGTGTGAATAGAATACCTTGACATGTGTGCCTCTTCCATAATTAGTTATGTCAAACCACCTATTCTGGGAATACAAATGTGGCCCATGGTCCATATTTAGCAGTTTATCCTATTTTCTTTAATGGTAAAAATTAGACATTAGCGGGAGTATATGCATAATGCCCTTGATATCCAAAATCTCCTCCTTAGCTTTTCTCTGTAACATCTTGCTCCTAATGATCATAACTTTTCATTCTCAAACTGTTGAGCCTTGAATTGTTCTATCAAAGACAATCGTCCCTCCACACTGATTAATACCTAGCAAGATTAAGTAATATCACGTATCATAACATCGGCAAAGACTGAGTGTCCATTTTCAAGGAACATTCCCCTACTTGCAACAATGACATGATGCCCTTACACGTTGCCTTCTAACTCAAGACATTAGCTACTATATTTTCCTTGCTCAGATGACATAGAATAGTCATGTCACAATCTTTGACATAGAATAGTCATGTCACAATCTTTGACATAGAATAGTCATGTCACAATCTTTGAATAATTTCAACCACCTTCGTTGTCTCAAATTGAGATCCCTTTGATTGAATATGTACCAAAGGCTGCAATGATCCGTGAATATCTTACAATGCATATCATAGCTCTCACAATACACACTATATTCCTCCAAATTCTCAAATAAAATACAACAGTTGTCAGCTTTAAGTCATGAGTGAGGTAGTTTTTCGTATGCACCTTCAACTATCTCGAGACATAAGTTATCACCTTGATTTTTTTCATTAAATCACACTCAAGACTAGTCCACAAAGCATCACAATACATGATAAACCCTTTGGCTTTCATTGGTAATGCCAATACTAGAGTTATGATCAATATAGTCTTGAACTTTTGGAAGCTTGTTTCTTACTCCTCCGACCACCTGAATGCCATATTTTTCTAGGTCAACGGGGCTGCAATGGATGAAAAACCCTTCATAATTTTTTTATAATAACCTACCAAGCCTAAGAAGCTTTTGATCTTAATGGAATGATAGGTATAGCTACACACTCAAAATAATACCTTAAGATGATGTAACGTGGTCGTATAAAAATATAGTAACCCAATAAAAATTGAGGTCAAATTTCACAGGAAATGACAAAAAAATACTACAAATTGAACGAATACGTGATTAGTAGTCTGATTTCGATTCCGAGAAAGTAGAAAGGATTTTTTTTAACTAAGGACTAAAAATTGAAGTAATAATTTGACTTGTAAATATATGATTAAAGAACTAAGGTTGTGTCCCCTTAATGGAGTGCGTCGTTCTCAGTATTCATACAATTACAGATAATCAAATTTTCTAAGTATACACTCAGTCCTTGAACCATTACTCAATCTTTTCTAGGAGTTGAAATATATATTTTAATATAATCCACAACTATAGGAGTTATTTAGATAAGAACGGCTTATGATATCATGTAAATTCAACTTATTCCTAAGATAATCTATTAAACAAGGGTCAACGCCTTGAGTTTATGTAAAACTACTTATACCAAATTTTAATTCACTTTTCTAAGCAAAACTAAGATATTATGGCACATGTTAATATTTACAATCATCAACCATATCAAGAATTTTTTTTAACTAATTGACTTTTTTTGAAAAGGAAGGAATGCAGGGAAGAAAAATAAGAAAAAATTCGATATCTTAATTCTCGAAAATCATGCAACACACAAAAATCTTAAGAACGTTAAATTTCTATTGGGTTCACAGTCTCAGTAGAGAATTTATCTACTCATGATGAAAAATTATAATAATTAATTAAAGTCATAATGTCTATTTTGAATAAAAAATGAAAGAAATAACTTCGTCCTTCACAAAACTCAAAAACTACAGAGATAAATATTACAAAACTATAAACTTTAGTAACTGAAAAATATGTGGGACTCTCTATTACAATAACCCTATGAAAAATATTTATATTGGCCCACTAATTGAAACCCTAATTAAATCAGATTGCACGTCGACATTGTTAACAATATTAATTCATGGGTCGTGTATTGATCCATGATCTATGAATAGCCTTTAACTTCACCATCGATTTTTCTCTAGGGTTTTCAAACTTTCACTATGGTTTGATCCAAGAATCATAATTTAATCAATGATCACATAAACTTTCATAAATTACCATGCCAGCTTGATCTTCTCCAAATGTATGGATCGTGAATGTGACATGCGATCTGTACTTTCCTTCATATATAGATCGTCTGTAGAACATTCTTTTTGCACATCCCTTGGAAATTTTCACAATGAGATTAATGGCCCATACTTCAATTCACAGTCGTGGATATTCTTTTTCTAGCAATTTTTTAGTTTTTCCTTCTTTTGGTCATTTTGAATTCTAAAACCTACAAAATAATATTCTAACATTAAAAACACATAAACCTTGTAAAAGGACATATTAAACTCAATTAAAAGACATAGGATGTACCCCAATTTTAAGTCACATCAACACCTCTAACTTAGAATCTTTACTTGTCCTCAAGCAATTAACACAAGACACTCTACTACAATTAAGCCTAAGCACAATAATGTAAACTGTTTACAATGGTTTAATAAGTCACTACAAACATTCACTTTAAAAACATAATTGACCTCTCTATTTTCATTTTCAAAACACATTGACTCACTTCTAATTGACAAGACTAACAATTCATCCTCAATCTGTGATATTATACTCTATCAGCTCTACAATGCATACAAGAGACTTAGTTTGAGAAGTTATTCAGCTATTTTAATCCAAGTGTCCTCACATAGACCAAAAATATTTTAAAACAACACACACATATATATAATGAACAAACATAATAAAAAGACTAAGGAGAACAGAAAAACTCACACTTACAAAGAATTTCATATGCTATATATGCAGATATCATAGACTTGCCTTTATTTTCTACTATCGCTATCATTCGAATATTCGGTTGAGATCACATAAAGAATTTTTTAAGCTTGTAATATAGTCTTCGGAAAGGGTAGGATACATATTTATAGTCATTATACATATTTAGGTAATAATGACTATACCCTCCTTGAACACTACACTTTATTCTCTTTTTCAGCCTTTTTATTCTTTTCTTCCCTTTTATTTGCTTTTAGTGACTCTGGTGTGGTGCTTTTTTTTCTCTTTATTCTTTTTCTTTCAACTTTATTTTTCTCTATTATTATTTTTTCTATCATACTAGGTCATGGTCATATATAAATGCTTTCCAACCTCCAACTTAGGTTGAAGCCTCGATTATCCCCATTCTTTTACCATTCACCCTTAGTTTAGGTTATTTAGGCTTCATATTTTATTATTAGTGTCAAGGAGAGACAAACTCAAAAATGAAATTAATTTTATACAAGGAATTTGAGTTTCATTTACGACTAGCCAATAAAAAGATTTAAAAGCTCAAAGTGGGAGACTAGGTATATTATTTCATATTTGAAAGGCTCATTTAGGCTAAATTGGATTTTATTCCACAAAGAAGACTTAAGATCATCTTTACAACTAAGCTATACTCAGACATGTGACATGACTAACTAGGCAAGTTCTAGACTATATGTATAAGCACACAAATAATACTAAGTACTTATACACATAATGACACCACTTTATTTAGCTTTTATACTAAGTACTTAACAATTTCAATGTCATAAAAAGAGATATACATGTCAATATATGTAACTGGAGTTCATATAAATAATTTCGGATGGGTCTATTTTTACAACAAACACAAGTTTCAAGCTATAAACAAATAAAATATCACTATATAAGTCAAACCTACTCTATTATACTTAAATTAAACAGGACTTATTCCCTTAAAAAGTCGCTTATTAATCGATCAATGAAAAAATCATCGATTATACCTAAACATTTCCCAGAATCATGATTAAGAAAAACTTGGAGGTGACTCAACTAGGATTGATGCTACTATTTACAATAAAAATATGAGACATAGAGCCTTCACAAAATAATATAATAATGCAAAATATGAGGCAAAAACAGACTACCTCATTCAGCTAAAAATTATGCACTGTCTCCAATGCATAAAAAATAAATTATAAGGGAGTTAGAACACCATGTGGTGCACTAAGTGCACTAATCTGACGATGTAGTCTTTGATGGATCAACCTCCGCCAGCCGAACTTCTGCAACTATGGCTTACATTGGTATTTTGACAGCAAAGCAGCTCTCCTCCCTGAGAGTCTTGGGCTGATGTGAAGACCCAAGCCTATCAGTTTCATTAGGACTCTCATGTCCACCTAGGTTGCTATTGTCATTGTTCTTCTTTGATGTCATATCCTCGAGGACCACAATAACATTCCTTTTATTTTGAGAGAATGCGACAATACTGAACAAGCTCTTCTCATCGTCACATGCAGATTCCTTCTCATTTAGTTCTGTATCATATGTTTTGTAAAATCTACGTTTAGCATGAGTAACAGATGTCTCGATAGACCTTTCCTCCTTCGACTGAGAGGATATATGTGACTTTCATGTTAGGGCTTCTTGGCCTTAGTCTTATTGGATTGTCACCCGTATCTGATCTCTCAATCTCATCCTCTAATCTGGACCTCTTTTGGAAAGTGGTCATTTTTCTTGTCCGAGCTTTGCTTTTCTGCCATACTAGCTAACCAGTTTTGAAGGCCTATTCATGTCAATACTATACTATTAGTACCCAATAATATCATAATATGACGAAGAATTATACCCCAAAGGTACAAATCAAAGTTGTATATCTACAATTGGAGACAAACTTTGCCAAAAAACTTGTCATCTATATTCTATGAAGTTTCCTATGGTAGTAATTTACAGATCGTGAATAAAATATATGATTGTGAATACTGTTGACACCCAATTTTGGCTCTGTGTGCTTAAAATTAACGTCTTCAGGTTTTCTGATCGTTAAAGAGCACAAAATACATTTTTTTACACATTTTTCATGAAATATAATAATTTATTGATAATCATCCTTATTTTAGGAGTTTTATCAATTTATTGATAATTATTCTTAATTTCATAAATATTAAGATTCTTATCAATTTATTGGGATATTTTTACTGTCTTACAATTTATTGATAATTATCCTTTATTTTGTGAATATTAGGATTTTTTATCAATTTATTATCATTATACAATTTTGATAATCACAATATTTTTTACAGTCACCTACACACGTACACAATACAAATACTACAATTTCAATTATTTAAAACACATTACATTTTATTTTATTTTATTTATATTTTTGTAATCACATACCAATACACATACTTTTGTATATTATTTATAGATAATTCTTTAATACATGCCGCAAGCACAAGAGGTCGGAGCAATTAATTCTAATACGCAGAGCAACTAATCAATCAAGTCAAGGTCTTGTCAACTTTTAAAAAGGTGACATTTGACATGACTAGATCGTCCTTTAGTTAATAACTTTGTGCATTGATTAATAAAATAAAAAATTCACTAGATAATAACTAAAGAATAAAAGAGTAAAAACTATTATTCTTGGGATAAAAGAGGGGTTTATGTTATATTATATAAAGATGGGAGGGGTTTAATATTTTTTTAACAAAAGAACACACAAACTACACACACAAACAATTATTTTCAGATTTTTTATCTTCTTTTCTCTCATCTCTCTCACTCCCTCTTCTCTATTTCCACCCAAGCTCCACCATCACCGCAACTCCGACGGAACTCCATCTCCACCACCGCTGCTCCCTCTTTCCCCTTTCCCCTATGTTTTGTTGTTTGATAAATAGAAAAAATGGTAGTCACCACCATTGATGTGCAGATCTGGACAGATCTAATATCTTTGTGATTTTGTTGTTGGCTGGAAAACTCTATGGCCACCTTAAGGTCAGATATAGCTAGATTTTGGCCTTCAGGCATTGCTCCGGCGATGTCGTGGAAGCAACGCCAAAATGGACCACCATTTAAACCCCGTTCTCACTGTTTTAGCTGGAAAAACGCCATTTTTGGCAGCCCCATTTTTAGTATTATGTCTCTCCGGCATCCATTGCCATGGAAGTGACATTCCCGACCCCTCTTGCTCTGATTTTGACATTTTTGACATCATAGAGACTTTTTGGGACAGATCTATTTTATCTTTGTTTTTTGTTGATTGTGATTATCATTTTTCTATTGATGTGTAGATCTAATGATTTATTTTTGTTGCCAAATTTTGGCTGAGATTTGGCCGGAAAACATCATCTCCGACGAGCTTTATATTACTCACTGCCCGTGTTGATTTGATTTCGTCTTTCCATTTTTGGCTAACTGCGTTGCTACTCCGTTCATTGTTGGGCTATTTTCTGGTAATTTTGTGGTTCAGTTCCATCACATTTCTTGCTGATTTGAAACTATTTTCGGACTGATTTTGTCTTTTACTGCTTTACATATTTTATTACATTGATAATGAACAAGATACTACACAATAATGGCCAATGAAAAACTCCCGTCGATTTTTGAGGCCTCACAATAAAAAAGACGGATACATATATACATACGTAGCGAGAAAAAATAAAGTTTGGGGGATGACGAAATCTTAATATTACAAAGACGAAGTAAAAAATTTTTATGATCCGTATCTTGGCGAGGTGATCTCGGATGGCCAACCGATGTTTCGCAGCCATGGCGTATTTAAAACTTAGTACTACCACATATTTGAGCCCATATTATAATAAAATTCTATTTTTCTTATATTTACATACATATATGTATTTCTTTAACTTATTTTGATAAATATTTATTTGTTATTGATTTTTTTACTAAGTGTTTATACAGGTACGTGAAGATACTTCCGAAGATGACAATTAAAAGGGGTTTGAAAATCTCTCCAAAATTTATTGCTTATTTATATTCTTGTAATTCTTGTAATTGTACAAAGATAAAGTATAGTGAAAACTTTATTTTTGGGGCTTTGGGAGGTGTGTCTTTTATTTACTTATTCATTATTACGTGCATAAGTAAAACTTAGACCGTAAACACTTTACAAATAAATCAGTTCAACTTGGGTAATTAGTTCACATTTTTACTTCGCGCATATATTAGGCCGTCTTTTCTTTTTCAAACCGTTCTTTTAATCATTGTTACTTAAACTTAGCAAACGATTCTTTATATATTCTTTTGAAAATTAATATTCTTTTCTCATTCTTAAACTCATTTTTTTTTGCAAAAGTGAAATAGTATTTACATAATAAAAAACGCAAGTCAATTGATGTAATCATTGTACAATTTTTTCAATACATTTCTTTACATTATACATATTTTTTACATTCTTTACTCAATGTACTTAGACATATATTACTTACACATTTTTCTTATATATATATATTTCGTAATAGTATCTATTTATATTAACATATTTACATACTTTTCATATTAACAATATACATTCTTTTACTCTTTTATATACTTTCTTACATATAAATTTTTCTACATACTAAATTTTCTCATACATATAAAAATACATTTTTCATACTCTTATGTACATATTTTAAAATTATTCTTTGCACTTGTATATACATATTTTTTACTGTTCATATTTATACTTTTCAAAAAAAAATATTTTTTTTACCTCCTCTCTCTTTAAAAATTAAGTTTAGCCGGGTACCACATTTGTGAATTTCGAAGGATGCCTAACACCTTCCCTTCGAAATAACTTGAACCCTTACCTAGAATCTCAAATGGTTTTCGCAGATTAAAATGTGAGTCATACATGTCAATAATCAAAAATAGGTTTTCTTATTTTCCTTAAAAATTAAGTGGCGACTCTGTACATAATTAAATTCTTTCAGAGTCCATAAGTTGTGCTTTATCTAACCTTGGTAAAAATAGGGCATGACAAATACCTTTGTGGATCAGAATTCTCCAAGATCAAATGTTTGAATTATTTTATAATGAAATATACGGTTCATAAATGTTATCTTCCTCTACAACACAGTGATTTCTCATGCTCAACACCAAGATTTTTGAATATTTTCGCTTAAAACCAACTCCTCGCACCTCTACAGCTTATCCAACCCTAATTTTCTTCAAGCCCATGAAAAATTAAGGGGTTTTAAACCCTTTTCATGATTGGGCTTCCTTGGGTTTGAAAACCCTAGAATTTTGGCGTAACTTCAAAATTTTCTATCTTTTAGGATTGGATTTGAGTAAAACTTCCCAGTTCGCACTGAAATCCAACGTTTCAAAGAAAAAAGGATTTGAGCTTCGATGTCCCCCATCCAAATAAAGGGGATTTACTCTCGAAACTAAGGACTCAAAGTCCAACAATGCTAAGAGCCTACCCACCACCATTTGCTTGCATACGAGTATCTGGGGTCCCACATAGCGCGCCAAGCGCTAAGGACTGTCGGTGGAGAAGACAAGGTTCTTAGAAAGAGGACTTGGAATAAAACCAGGAAAGGCAATAGAGCCAATAAATTGCTATAATAAAATTGGGCTTCCTTGGGTTTGAAAACCCTAGAATTTTGGCGTAACTTCAAAATTTTCTATCTTTTAGGATTGGATTTGAGTAAAACTTCCCAGTTCGCACTGAAATCCAACGTTTCAAAGAAAAAAGGATTTGAGCTTCGATGTCCCCCATCCAAATAAAGGGGATTTACTCTCGAAACTAAGGACTCAAAGTCCAACAATGCTAAGAGCCTACCCACCACCATTTGCTTGCATACGAGTATCTGGGGTCCCACATAGCGCGCCAAGCGCTAAGGACTGCCGGTGGAGAAGACAAGGTTCTTAGAAAGAGGACTTGGAATAAAACCAGGAAAGGCAATAGAGCCAATAAATTGCTATAATAAAATTGCGATAAAATGATCACTTGTAAGCAAAGTGACGACTCTATATCAAAGGATACTTTCGATAGGAAAAAAGTTTCTAACTCCCATTGAACATGTCCTAAGACAATGAATGACAATGGGAGAAAGGCAAGCCTTTTACAAATTGCTACGCTTTAAGTAATCAGGAGACATCCAAACTTAGCAGCTCGTTGTACAAGAAATTAAATTAAGGGATACCCTTTGAAAAATGAGGAAAAATAAAAGACTCAATGTCCTATAATGGATAGAAGACAATCATTGCTCCAACCGATATGCAAAAGATAGCAAGAGATGTACTAATAATGAAAAAACACCGGTTAGACAACCATCTCCCATTATTATTCCAGATGTAACCCTACGCTCCCTAATTTGGCCTGAATCACTAAAAAACCTCTCAAGTAAAAGGGTCATCTAACATGGCACTTCAATGGAAAAAGATAGCGAGATCCCCCTATCCTATTTAGAGTGTGTCATGTCATTAGTAATTTTGGGTACTCAAGAGTTAACCACATCAAGAACACAAAGGTATCCAAAACCATAAGGCAAAATCTAAAAGCATTAGAAAAAATTGAAACACGTAAAGATAACTAAAATTCATAGAAAAAGGTTTATTTATTCATCACTCGAAAAGGTTTTACATCCGATACTCTCAACAAAGGGACTAAATTACAAAAAATTCCCCAATAAAGGATTACATTCAGCAAAAAGGACTGCTAAATGATTTTTTGGCTCCATTATGCCTCGCCATCTTCCTTCAAAGAATTTGATAAGTTAATTAGCTTGGAATTATGTCATGCTAGAGTTTCTTTCAAAATTTCTCAAAAGCTTAATTCTAGTTACTCGTTGCTTGACCAATTAGAATTGAAAATCTCCACCTTAACGAGCAAATGAATGGCTTGAGAAGAGAGAAAAGGTCGTAGACAAACATAAAGGTGCATGGGGACTCCTATGAGATTGAAAAAAAGATCTGTAAGCCCCCCAGACATGATTCACTCTAACATCATCGGGCCTCAGGATCATCCATACGGGAAAAGTCCATGCTATTCATGGTCTTTTCTCAAAGTATACAGTGAAGTATATCAAGCATTGATAACTAACTTATGAGGATCGAATAAGTATAACCCTAGTAGGAGGAACCCAACATCTAAATTATGAGAAATTTAGGAAAATAAGGAACCACTGAGGTGAGGCCCGTGCCTCGGGCAGCCTAGGTAAGTAGTGGCTAGTTATTATTTGCCTTCACCATTCTCACCCTTGATTTTAACCCCAGATACTACCTCATCTTCATCAAGTACCCAAGTGACCAAGCCAATGGTTCAGGACCAGGATCAAAGACAGGGATGAGGCAGCAACTGGGAAAAAAGCAGAGGATAAAGGTTACTCTCCATCTAAGAAATAAGGTTCCTCTTTGTTTTATGAAAGGACATGGTAGCAGAGCGGTAGACTAATGAAGAGAAGCATAAGGTAAAAATGGTTTTTATAGACCAAGCCCCATTAAATGACTTTGGTGGAGAACCTTTTGGGCAAGCAATGGTTGTGCGCCATATGGCCACATCAATTAATGTTGAAAAGATATAGTTTGACTATTCACAAAAAATGAGGCAACCAAAGCGACTCATCAATTCCCTATATAGATTACTCAATAATGGAGAAAAAACTATTTAGATCATCTCCCACCTCGAGACAAAACCTCAAAATACGATAAGGAAAACTCAAGTAAAAATTAAGGTTTTATTTACAATACCTAAAGGGTATATATCGAAAAAAAAGGAAGAAAAAATACCTACTCACTACTATTATAAGGGTCGAGGACCGTAGGAATGCCTATTCACTAGTATCACTGCCTCAATGGTTTCTTAGCACCTCTGAGTCAAAGAGATCCTCCTCTGACGCAGACGCTAGCCATTTAAAGTGCAAGGATGGTACTTGGCAAGACCTTCCAGATATCAAGATTCAAAAATCCTTTTATTAAGGTCAAAGCCTCTCGCTTTTGCTTCCTCAAGGGACTAGAGTCTAGCCACTTGAACAGCACGAGCCTTGTCCAGATCAACCCTTTCCTTGTTAAGTTTAGACTTTCAGATCTCAAAGATCACTTTCCTCTTCAAGCGATGTACTTTCGCTCAGAAAAAGCCCAATGCCTCGAAGATAAGATTGCATTGGCACTTTTCGATGAACTTGAGCTCATGAGACGTATCCTCTCGTCAAGAATAGATTCATTATGTACAAGTATATCAATGCTTCAGGCTCGCAAGGCTCTCAATTCTTGGTAGAATATTTCTTCCTTGCGTAAATATTAATCATCTCGACTATATCCATCCCTCTCATCCTTATTTATAGACAATTTGATTTCCAAAGCCTCGATTTTAGAATCACAAAAGGCCAATACATTGGCGATTATCGGAAGGTTATGAGACTTGGACAACTTTCCCTGAAGACAGACGATCTCTGATGCAAGCACCTCATTTTCTGTCAAATATTATTGCAGACTTTTCGCAGTACATTTGCCTGCGCAAAGGAAAATAAAGAAAGAATAAGGTTTCGTGAGATGGTCAGGGGAGAAAATCAAGGAAATTCAAATCTCATACCTTGGCGGTAGCATGAGCACTATCATTTAAGAGATATTTGGTCACAACTTGGTTGATCGGAAAGGTAACTGGCCACCCTTACTAGACTCACAGGGAGATTTTCGACCCTCGGGGAGGATCAGAAATTGGGGTAGAGAAAACCCCTGATAGACCAATAGGATTATCACAAGCTCGAGATCATTGAAAACTGGGACTTTTGAATGTAGGAATTTTGCAAGTTTCAAGGAAGCGTAGCACACTAGTGCATCTTGCACATTGAGGACGAGGATCCCAACGATCTCGCACCAACTGAATTTATTTACACAACCACCACATCTAAATTTGAAGAAGGGATTTCTGCATGATGATAATCGAATGAGTGAGAAGGCAGGGGTAGAAAAAATGAGGGTCGGTCCAAACATCAAAGACCATCTCTCAAAATAGCCTACCAGCATTTGACGTATTAGATACAGGGGTGCTCAAAATTTTGTCACTTTGCACGAGAGCCTCATTAGCTAAGTTTTTACTTATTTGAGTTCTCGATAATGGTGTCAGAAGAAAATGTGGATGACTCGTGCAAATATCCATCGGAGTTTGTAATGGAGGACTGTCAATCATCATAGGGAAGTAAGACAGTCGCCTGAGGCAAAAGTATAACATGGTCGCCTGATAAACCTATGAAAGAGAGACAAGATTCCTACTAAGCTAAAGAAGCAGATGAAGCATCGGGTCTTGGAGAAGAATAACATCACAAAGCACATGAGCACAATCAAGAGGAAGAATTCAATAATAAACAGATGTGGAGCAGAAGATATGGAACCATGATTCTAGGCCCTCCATCCTTGATTGGCGGGAATTTTCACCCATGATCGAGCACCAACAATAGAAATGGATAAAATTTTAGTGACCTATAACCTGATCTTATCAATCAGTTCTTGCAGAGCCGCCAAACTCGGTTACCATTTTGGGGATAGGATATGAGAAAAAGAACGAGCAGTATAAATGAGAAGTCACGTAGAGAAAAAGAATATAAAAAAGATGATGCTCACATTGCGTATTTTAGAAAGAGGGAGGGAGCTCTTTGGACAGATCCTCGGTAGCCACAACAATGAATCAATTGGTCCAACCTCTGTCATGGGCATCATCCAAATTCTTAAGGAGAGACCTATTTTCCACGACACACTAACTTCACTATACCACCATGATATAAATAAGGAGAGTACAAAAGAAGAAGGTGATCCATGGAGAAACCCTCACCGACCTTGAACAAAAGGGCTTGGAAGCAGGCCACAGTTCTCCAAACCCCGGGGCCGATTTTGGCCAGGCTTAGATGAAACCTTGTGCATAAGGAGATGATCATTTCTATAAAAATCTCCCCAAGTCCTAAGCTGAACAGGTAAGTGTAGACAAAGGCACTTCCAAAAGATATAATTGAGGCCACCTGCAATCAGAGCGGATGGTAGGGATGTCCTTCTTCCTCATCAAGGAACAAAGGTTGCCTACCGGTCAGAGTTTAGGTTCGTCATTGGGGGTGACCTTGAAATCATTATCAAAATGAAGCAATCCGAGAATGATGTCATCGACGGTGGGTTCCAAAGAGGAACTTAAGCTTAAAGTTGGCAAAGACATTATCGAGAAGTAGCAGAGATTACACAAGCATGAGTAAGAAAACTCAAATTGAGCGACGTAAGAAGCAAGGAAGAATAGGCTATGGAAAACTGAAAACAGGGTAAGAACGTGTATAATAGCAGGATCTGATTTTAAAAAGAGGCTCTTTATCACATTGGGAGAGGTGCCGTAGCAAAACCAAACACTTGGAAGAACAACATTATTGATGAAAATATTTTGACTTCAAGCCTAGGAGGAAGCGCCTCACGTGCTAAGGTTTGATACAAAATTATTTTGTTCCTTGGTTTCAAATGATATCATAATCAAGGAGCGGGGGGATTATCTGTATTGGGTATAGACTCTCGAGAGGCACATAGTGAAACAAGAGGTCCTCTGGGGGATAGGTGAGTTTGTACGAGTTTGAAAGATGACTCATTGAATTTGGGGCATCGAGGGGAGTTTCCTTTGAAGGGAATTTTGGAGGAAACGTCACCCGATGATACAGCCCCCGCAATAACCCGGATAAAGTGTAGGAAAAGGATAAAGGGACAAAGATGTCAGGTTTGTCAGGTACGCGAACGCATAGTGTACCAGTCTAACCCCTGCAGAGGATATTGGCAGGCACCAACAACAGATATGACACTTGGAGCTATGTCATTGGTCGTAGTATAAAAGGGCCTAAAAGGAAACCTTTTCTATTGGCTAAAGTCCATTAACTGTAATCTATAAATAGTCATTCCTTATCACTTGTAAGGCATCTCAAATCTGATTCTAAAGCAATACAATACAATCTCTTACTTGCTTGCTTACAAAAAGATCATTTCTCTTTACTTTCCTTGCCCGTTTGGTTCGCATATTACTCTCGGAAAGGGAACCTTAGCTCTAGAAGGACATCATCAAGAGATCTTTTCCCAAATCTATACTTGTTTATTAATTTAATTTGCTTTATCTATGTTTGTTTGTGCCATTTCCTTCGTTAAATAGATAATCACTCCGCTGGTAAACGGATCTAAAATAGAGTATGATTTAATACGCGTAATCTTGACCTCATACAAATTCAATTGTACCCAATTTTAAGGTAAACAATGTTAAAGTGCAGTATGTGAAAATATCAACTAAGATTAATAAAGACCTTATATATATGTAATAATAATGAAGCCTAAGGGTATGGTACCAAAAAAAAAAAATTATCCATCATCAGTAGTTTGTTTCCTGCATCAGAGCATTGCACATGGAAGCCCTTAAATTCTCAGCCTGCAAAAAAAAATTCCTTTGTTTCATGAGACTTTGTTTTATCAATAATTCCCTCATGTTTTTTCATGTTTGGGACCTGTCCAGAAATTTATCATGTGTCTTGTTTCTCTCTACGTGGAAGAATCACAAATTCTAGAAATGGAATTTTAAAAATTCTAACATGCAAAGAATAGAATTTGTATCAGAAATACATCAAATTAATATTTTAAAATTAAAATTAAAATTAAAATATTGAAATTATATTAAAAAAACACTATACAATATTATTTTTCTCATGTCAGTATAATAAAAGAATACGTTTTAAAATATTCATCAAAATTCAAATACTCTGAATCTCAAAAAGTGAAAAATATCACATAAATTGAATTACATTAACTCAATATTTTAAAATATAATTTAAATATTCAAAAATTATATAAAAAATACTTATGATGCAGTTTCTTATTTTAATATGATGAAAAAAATATTTTAAAATATTTATCAAAATTCACACAATTTAAATTTCAAGAAGCGAAAAGTATCATCTAAATTAGAATGAAGAGAATATAAATATACAAAAGAGAGGAAATATTAATTGAATGATGAAGGGAAGCAATACTTGGAAGAATGAGAACCAAATGAAATAACATTAAGTTTGTGACTGGAAATTAATTAAGTTTGGCTTTCAACAACCATTTTTTATATTATTGGTTGAATAATATGCTATTAGAAATGACACCAGATATGAGTACTTAAATTAGAAAAGCAAAAATTAAAGTAAATTGAATTATCTTTCCCCACCAATACCCCAAAATTCAAACCACTCCCTTTTCTCACTCACTTAGCCAATGAAATTAAGGGTGTGTTAGGTATGGAGAAAAATATATTTGGAAAAATATTTTTTAATTTTTTATGTTCAATTGATTATTATGTTGTGAAAAATGTTTTCTCTAGAAAAATAATTTTTTAAAAAATAAAAATAATTTTTCTAATAAAAATAAGAAAAAAAGTTTTTTAAGTGTTATTCTAACGTCATTGTCTCCTTCCTACCCGTCCGACGCTGCTAACCCCCACCCCATGAGCATCTCACCTCACCATCCCTAACCCCACTCTTCATGTCATTCCATCTCAATAGTGTTATGCTATATTATACATAAATACTTTTGAGAAAATATTTTCTTATTTACTTATTGAATACTAAAAAATAAATAAGAAACATACAGGTAGAGGTAGACCAAAGAAGTAATTGGGGAATGTGATTAGATAAGACATAGTGCAGTTGCAGCTTACCAAGAACATGTTCACACACGAATTAGGGTAGAAGGATAATATGTGGCAGTGCATTGTCTTGTTGTCCGCTCATATTAGTAGTCGTCATAGTATTGTTCCTGTAGTTTATTGTCCTTCGATTTTTGTTACTATTTGTTGTTTCTTGTACCTCGCTTATTTTATTATTTCGTTGGAGTTTCCGTTCTGTTATTAGTTACTATTGTTATTAGTGTTTGTTGTTTCTTGTACTTTCGTTACTTGCTTTTCTTGGACTGCTTTGGACTGTCTTCTTGCGTCGATGGTCTATCGAAAACAACACTTATATCTCTGAAGTAGAGATAAAACTTAATTGCGTACACTCTACCTTTCCTAAATCCACCTGGTGAGACTACACTGAAATATTATTATTGTTATACTTATTTTTTAAGAAAATATTTTGTATGAAAAATATATTTCTTCATGCCAAACACAACCTAAAAGATCAGTCTTTTCAAATCTACAGCAATAAATATATATAACAAAAAAAGGGAAACATCACATGAAAAGATATTTGCCATAAAAAGGCAGAAGAATTTCTCTGATTTCTTGATGAGCCGCGTGTTCTGCTACTATACATTAACACTCAAATAATACTATATTAATATCATTCATGAGTGTTTAGGTTTGGCAGAACTCGATAAATTTAGCTCAAACTTTGTATATGTATTAACAAATTCACTAAATATATACGAAAACTTAAGTTTAAATCAATTCAATTGCTAGCACTCGAGGTCATTATTTGATAATTAAGAATTCATAAAGTTTAAATTCTGAATTGGTTTATATTAAAAACACCTACCACATTTCTTCCCATGTTATAATTACAATTGATATTTTTTTTCCTACAGTACTTTCTTTTTCCCTATAAATACATCGTCCAATATATCTTTCTGCATTGCAAAACGATTAACTAAGCAACCTTCTCTGTTATACTAAGTTTTTTTCTCCATGTAAGTTACATTCTCTTTTTATTTTAGTTTTTTTTATTTTTCATGTAACTAGTAGTAGTAGTAGTAGTAGTAGTAGTATTTGTTGGGTTTCTAAGCATATTTTTATTCATCTAATTATATTTTTAACACGTCTCGTCTTGTGGCCGGAGTTCTTTTTCAGTACTCTGGAAATTCTTTTTAAAATGGGTAACAAAGAGATTTCTTGCATGCTCTGACATCATATTAAATTGTACGATCATCTTATCTAAAGTTATAAGTTATTAAAAGGATAACACTTTTATTTACTTAAATTATGTCTTCTACAATTAGTATCATATTGTTTAAATTTTTTATGATTAATCCATGTTTTAAAAAAAAATATTTTACCTTTTGTTGTCTTTTTTACGTAGCCATGCAAACTAGTATTACTACTATTTAGTTGTTTTTTTTTGGTGTTTGAATTTGTATTATTTATTACTGATCATATGTTTTGTTGATTGGTTCTTTAGTAACACAGGCAAATTAAGTGTAAGCTCTACATTTCTTCTCATCTGAGGAAAAGGTGATCCCACTACAAGCAAACCAAGTAAGAAAGAATTCTTTGCAAAGAATATTTTAAGTTATAGACACTAAAATAGTGTATAAAATTATTTTGTCTATTTTGAGATTCTGTGTTAAACTATTAAATAGAGCAAATTTGGATTTTTTTTAATTATACCTTCAACACTATTCATTACAAAATTTCGATTATGAGCTAACTCGTCCGATAGTGTTGAAGAACAATCAAGTAAATAGAAAAATGTCTTTTACTAATAGCTTAAACTCTTAGGCAAGTTGATCACACACTGTAATATATGTTATCAGAGCAAGCGAGATGTTTTGAGTTTGAGTCTCACCAGGACTCACCAAATTACTTTACATCATGTGTACCGAACTTCATACTTCCTTCGTACCATTTTATGACTTATGTGACGAAGGTATTGCTATTCGGGGAGATAAACAGTTTTTTTTCTTACTATAACTTTCTCAAACAATTTTTAAATATTCTGAATTATTAACTATATTGACGTATAGTACTTTTCATGTAACTTTTCTTTTTAAGAAAATTGAAGAATCTATATCCAAACTCATATGAAAAATTAGGTGTTTTGACTCTAGTACTCCGAATCCTTTAAAATTTATTGATTTAGAGGGATAATTGATTTTTAGAACACATAATATTAGGTTTATGATAAAATTGTTTGGAGGGGTAATTGATTTTATTCTTTATGATCAAATTATTTGTCAAACTAAACATTTAACAAAAAAGAATCCTTGTATTATACAATTCTTTACATTACTAATTTTCACATTACAAAGTCGTGCCATTACCAATTAATCTTGCTTTGCTAATCACATAATCTCTGCATAATTTGTGAAATTATGACAACTAAAAAGAAACGAATAAAAAATATTAGTTATACACTTTATGATACTGAATAGAATGTATAACTAATATATATATGTTAAAATTATATAAGCTAAAAATCCTACCAAGCAAATTAAAGAATTACATAATATCATAACTAATACATACATTAGATTCTCTAATACATTCCATTAAACGATCCCTAAGTTAATTAGCTTCAAAGTATGAGCCTTTTGGAAATTAGAAGGTAAGAATAAACCCCACCTAACCCCTTTCCAAAATGAAAAGGGAACACGAACATTATTTTTATTAATTCATAAAATAGACGAGGCTGGAGGCCGTCAACATTAATAGAGCATGTGTACCATGATTTGTGATGGAGAATCATAGATAGGCGAAATGGCGGAGCCAAATTTTTTATTAAAAGGTGTCAAAATATAAAAAATAATATTATATATATATGTAACGATTAATTTCTTACTTAACTATATAGTGTATTTTTCCTACAAAGGGGTGTCAATTAACAATCATTCATTATTAGAAATAAAAAATTTTCACACTGTAAATCAGTAAAATTTGTGCTATAGAACATGATTTTTCTATCAAATCAGCTCACTGGAAAAAAATATAGTGCGAAGCAAATTCTCATCGAAATAGGGGGGAACTTCTTAATTTTCATATGAAAACATTACTATTTTTTCTTTCCCCGCCGATTCAGTCAAAATATTTGTGGAATCAATGGAAACTTCCTGATTTTTCCTAATATTGAAAACATTACTATTTTTTTTTCTTTCGATTCAATCCAAATTTCTGTGGGAACAGAAAAAAAAAATCAGTGACAAAATAGTGATTGAATACATGTACATGTGGCTCTGCTACTAAATCGGGCGGAGTCAAAGTATGTCTTATCAGTTCGGTCTAACCTTTGGTCGAAATTTTATGTTTGTCTTAAAAAATCTAAGTACTAAATATGTATAAATTATTAATTCAAAAATTTAATTCTTAAATTCATAAAATTCAAATTTTGTTCCCGCATTGGTCAGACTATCATCCTTGGATCTTTGACCAATTAAAAACACATGCAATACTTCAATTTTTAAATGCCAATGTGTCCCCAATGGTCGTTGTTTAGGTACACAAGGCTCCTTTGCTCCCTCACCACCTCCCTCCTAAATATAGGACAGCCATATTTCATTGTGTCCAAATGCCATTCAAATTAGCCTGACCAAAAAACATAAAATCAGAAATTTCAGAAACATTGTGTTTGATTCTCTTTTCTTCCTCATTTACACTCAATGATTACCATAACATAATTTTGGTCATATTCCTAGAAAGAGATCCATATATATAATTGATATTAAAAAAATGTTTATATAATCATCTAATCATTTTAAAAGTAATTATATGTATTGACAACATGATAAAAATAGTTATTGATATGCTATTATTGGTTCATCAAAAGGCGGATGCAACATTTCTTCAATGGCTTTGTTAGTATTTTTGATTCGAAATATATATATATCGGTGAAAATCACTTGCATTTCAATAAATACAAAATTCTAAACCCATAAAATGAAGTGCACAATGAGTTTAGCTCCAAGAACATTAAATCTGAAGCTGAACCTATTAAATTTAAATCTTGAATCCAACTCTAGACTAAATTATATTGATATATATAAAAAAATCTTTATACTATATCTATGCATATAACTTTAAGATCCATTAGTAAAGAATTTTAACTTATATATAATGATAGTTTAAACAATATTTTACACTATCAAATCATACAAAATATCTATGCGTAACCCATCATAAATAATCGGATTTATATTCTTCAAAATAAGGCAAATTAACCTACTACAAAAGGGTAAAGGTAAACCAATGTTGTAATTAGTGGTATTGAGGGGCCGTGAGCAAAATTTTTCCTTAAGGAAGTTAAAATATAAGAAAGAAAATATACAAAGAATATATTCAAAGGGATTCAAAGTACTTCGGCTTGATTTCAATTTAAATGTCTTAGTTTAATTAGACATGTCATTTTAAAAGGTAAGAAAAACTTTTAAATCTGGTAATCTTAGGCTAAAATGTGTGTAATTTACCAAAATTTTCTTTTAGACCTATGGTCTTAGACAACCTATGTAGAATATTTGAAGCAGAGAGTTATCAAATATAAATAGAGGCATTCCTTTTTAAACAAACTAATACTCTTTCTATCACAATTTGTATGACACATTTTTCTTTTAGTCAATCCTATAAAGAATGACACATTTTCTTATTTGGCAAATGTTTAATGACACTATCAATATTTTTTACCCATATTGGATTCCACTATTTGGCAAAACATTCACAAAGGTGTACTCTACTATTTAAAAAATCATTGATCTTTAAGGATAGTTTTGAAACATTACAAAATTTTCTCATATTTTTTAAAATTCTGTGTCAAATTAAACTATATCACATAAACTCAGAAGATGAAGAGAGTAAAAAGTACTACCACATACACCTAAATTAGAACAGGGGGACTAGCTGGTATGCATACGTAAAACATTTTTTGTTTTTAGCTATTTAGCTACGTACTGTAATTTTCCAACGAAGAAGTGTCAAACCTTGGACAAGAGTGGCACCACAAAATGCTATATATTCTGCAGTTTCCTGCTGATCAGATATACATGATATTCTCTGACAGTATACCATTTCTTTTCAGACCATAAGCATGGAAGAATCACCTGATCCTCCATTTGTGGAGACATACAAGAATCTTTTTGATACCATACTCGATGAAAACCTCGATTCAAATAAAAACAATGACGGCCTCTTCTTGGTTGAAGAATGCGAGTTGCCTCTGATAAATCTTCACCATCTAAAATACGGTGACAAATTCGAGAGGGAAGAGTGTAAGAAGAAGATAGCTAAGGCATCGCGAGAATGGGGTTTCTTCCAAGTAGTGAACCACGGAGTTTCACCCGATATCTTGGGAGAAATGAGGACGGAGCAAGTCAAGCTTTTCAAGAAAACGTTCAGTGAGAAGATGAACATTGACAAGAGTCTTAACTTCACCGAAGGAAGTTACCGTTGGGGAACGCCAACGGCTACTTGCCTTCGGCAGATTTCTTGGTCGGAAGCTTTTCATGTACCTCTCTCTGATGTTTCATCTTCAAAGGGTCTCACCAGCCTCAGGTACCCGGAATTTTCTCAGTTACATATTTTAGTCATGTATGCATTTATGTGTTACTACGATATCTCGGTCCTCTTGTCTCCCTCTCTGCATTTCTCCACAGAAGGAGAGGAAATAGAGGCGGCTCAGTAAAATTTGTAGTTTAAAAACTAAATTATAATCATATTCAAGAGGTCTTTAAAATTCTCCGTCATCTGGTCTTCCTTTCTGCATCTCTCTAGAGCAGGAGAGAAAGCAGAGACGGCTCGATAAAATTTGTGGCCTAAAATTAAATTATATTACGTTAAAATTATTTTATATAATTCATATTCTAATTGGACACATAAAGCTTGTTTCTGATTTATGGATCAATTAAACGAGACCAGGAAATAGTTAATTCAGAAAAATTAACTTGCAATTAAAATCGTCATAAGCAACAATGAAAAACCAATGTAAACATAGTATAAATGATGAAATAAAAGTTGATGGCATGGTGAAGTAAACATATTAATTAATGAAAGAGAGAAATTTATCTTAAATTAGGGACTTACTTGGACATACAACTTCAATTAAATTAAAGAAGAAAAGCATAAAAAATTAAACCTTTTATATTGTATATTAATTTGAAATCGATGTAGAATTTTATAACTTTCAAATTTTAGACCATTCTTTGGCCTGAGAATGTGTATTAATTAACTACAAGTTAATAATAAATATATTTGTAAAAATATATATCATATATATATTGGATTGATATAAGCGTCGAATGCGAATAAACTTTATCACGGCGTGAACCTATCTAATTATCTATAGGATTACTACTCTCTCCGTCCATCTTTACTTGTCTAGTATACTAAAAATAATTGTTCCATTTTACTTGTCTAATTTAAAAAATCAAGAGATAATTTACCATTTTATGTCTATTTTACCCTTGTTATTAAATACTATCCATTTTTTAACATGTAAATGACTTATAATTAATAAGGGTAACATACTAAAATTACTCTTTTATTTATTATTTCTTAAGAATGCGTCAAGACAAACATGAACTAATAAAGATAGCCGGAGGGAGTATTTAGGTGAGGACAAGTTTCTCCTTTTTTGATTTATTTGGAGTGTGTGAACGCAAATATTAGTTGTCGGTAGAGAAAGATGGAAGAGCTAAGTGTAAGGACTTTTTGGTGAAATTAGAACTATATTTAAGTGGTACAATGTAAGTAGGTTACAACTTTAGTCCCTAGATCATGATATATAAGTGCTCAAAACACTACTTAAAAAATGCAATTTTTTGAAGGACGTTTCATCGAAAATTGGCTTGTTCGTTCGAAAACATTTTCAACGAACCAATTTCTAATAAATCCCGTTGGAAATTCCCTTTTTTTTGTAGTGAACTCTTATGTATTTTATATTTCCTTCGTAAAATGGCATGGGATAGCCATTTTACAAAAGTTTCAAATTCCTATACAACACTAAGCTGAAGCTTTTTCATCTTTTAGCTAAAGTTTATTTTTGCATTAAAGTGCAATTAGATAGTGAATAGTGACGGCGGAGTCAGAATTTTTCACTAAGGGAGTTTAAAATATGAAAAAGTAAATATATAAAGAAATCGAAGGGAGTTCAATATCTATAATACATACATAAACAATAATTTTAATAATGTATAAATAATATAATTTTTCGAATGAACCCCTTGACCCTACCTGACTTCGGTCCTGATTTTTGAAGGGGTGACTAAATATTGATTCATGTTAAACGCGTTTGGGTGCTGCCGACGGCTAGTCCTTAGACATGAGGCTATTACCCTACAAAGTGGGAAGTACATGATCAATTGAAAGGCTTTGTTGATAACAATGACTTGATATGATGGTTTTTTCTTGGAGTTGTGGGGCTGTTTATTTAAGGGTCCAGTACTTTTTAGTAAGATAGTGTCCTAAAAAGTGAAAAGTGTGTCAATTTTGAAAAAGAAAAAATGTGTATTTCATGCATTTTGGCATTTTTTGGGAGGAGATGTCTTAATCCTTATCCTCATGACTTTGGACAAGGCCAGTCAACCTAAAAACAAAAAAACAAGAAGTTAACATTGGACCAACCTTAGCCAATAAGGATACAAGGAGGCCAGGGTAGATTGATACTTCCTCCGTTTCTAAATAAGTGCTATCAAAAACAACAGCCTATTTACTTCATTATTGAGGTAAGTAGTTTTAGTTTGGGCACACCTTTAAGAAACAAGTCATTCCTAAAAAATAAAGAGTATTTTTTACTAATTTACCCTTAATAAATTCCTTGAAAAAAATACAACTCTTTATAGTAATTTCTTGGTTATGTAAGACTCGCTTTATATAAAGAAGGGGAAATTGAAAGAACGTCATTAATGTCTTTTTAATTATCTAAAATACCACTTATTTAAAAATAAAATGAAAAGGTCAAAACACCACGTATTTAAGAATGGAGGGAGTAAACATTGTGTGCTCTTTATTTCTAAAAAGGAGAGGGACTAGGGGTCGAAGCGGAGCCAAAATTTTAGTCATTTTTAAGTTACTGAATTCTAAATCAATAGGTACACACTAATAATTGAATTTTTTAAAGATAATTACAGAGTTTGAGTTATAATTATTGTATTCGATTAAATCCGTAAGCTATCTCTAGCTTCGTACAGACTAAGAAAATGTTTGCTTTCATGCATTGATATTTGATAGTATAACACTACTAGAAACACATAAAATTAATTATGAAATTATCGGTAATTTCCAACAAATTTATCGCTAAATATCTCTTAATTAATATGATTTTCTTATAATTTATTGCTAATTCTTAACTAAATAAAATTTGCATAATTTTTTTGTTGTTTAGTTATGATATTTTGTCCGTTGTTAATTTCTTCTTTTCTAATAATGTACTCCCTCCGTTTTAAAAAAAAATGACCTACTTTTTTTATTAGTCCGTTTAAAAAAGAATGATCTATTTTTTTTTTGGCAAAACTTTAATTTTAACTTTTCACATGGCATGTTTAGGACCACAAAATTAAATGTCATTTTGATACATTTGACATAACTTTAATTTAAGACTACAAAATTGAAAAGTCTTCTTTATTTTGTTAAACTCCGTGCCAAATCAAAATAGGTCATTCTTTTTTAAACGGAGGGAGTAAATAATTTGAACCGCTTCATTTTTCCTCTCTAATTTTATGTACTTCGTTGATTCTCTTTGAGCGTCGGTGGATGCATACATCAGTTTATATCATCAAAGTACATTTACTTGTCGTAGTAGGCCGTGGTGGAGTCACCTTGTCTAAGGGGTTATTTTACGCACCTCTTTCGTCGAAAAATTATATTGTATAAATGTATTAATATTTTTTAATAGACATAATATATAAACATGTCCTATAACTTGATCTCAGTTGCCTCCTACATCCTCCAACTTTGGACGTGCACAAGTAGAAACTTAAACTTGTATAAAGTTGAACAAGTCGACACACGCGTCCTACGTGGCAAAATATATATCAGTTCGAGTGTATCTCACCTGAATTGTCATGTAGGACGTATGTGTCTATTTATTTAACTTTATACAAATTTAAGTACCTACTTGTACACACTTAAAGTTGGAGGACATAAATATAAGTTGAAGCTAAGTTAAAAGACACGATTATGTATTATGCCTTTTTAATATATATATATATATATATATATATATATATATATATATATACACACACACACACGTTGAATCACCTTGAATTATCTGTGTATTTAATTTTGTTATATTTTAAACTTTCTTAACGAAAATTCGAACTACGTCATTAACGAGTAGTAGTTAACCTAACCTCTCTTATTTTCAAGATTATGAGTTCCACATTTAAGAAGACTTGTAGATATCATTTGAGTGATCAGATAATGACGATCATACAAATAACTTATAAAAACTCAATTTCTTGGAATTTGATCATGATTTTTTTTTCCAGCTCCACAATGGAACAATTTGCAACAACACTATCTGAACTAGCACAACAATTAGCAAGATTATTAGCAGAGGAATTGGGACATTGTAACAATAAGTTGAATTATTTCAAAGAGACATGTTTGCCAAGCACTTGTTACCTAAGAATGAACAGATATCCAGCATGCCCTATTTCACCACAACTATTTGGATTAATGCCACACACTGATAGTGACTTCCTCACAATATTGCATCAAGATGAGATTGGAGGGTTGCAATTATTCAGAGATGGGAACTGGATCTCTGTTAAGCCTAATCCTGAAGCACTTATCATCAATGTAGGAGATTTATTCCAGGTACTTCAATCATTTTCCTACAATAAGACATTTCTATAACAGTCATCCTCTATAATAATAATATTTCACTATGATGACAAATTTCATTTGTAACTGCTTTTTCATGCTATATTTTCCTATATTTTCATTACTAGAAATAAAGGGTTTTTCCGCCGCGAATCTGTGGAAAGTTTGTGTTATAGAACATGATTTTCTCACTCATTTTTCATTGAACCAGCTCACTGAAAAAATGCATGGTGGGAAACAGATTCTCACTGAAATAGTGAAAAATTTCCTAATTTTTCCTTATGAAAATTTTACTATTTCTTATTTTCCCACCGATTGAATAAAATATCTGTGTGAATAGCTATTGAACATCTTTTCAGTGGGAAAATAGTGACTTTTTAATAGTGTTTGACACTCTATCCCAATTTACTTTATGTACACTTAGACCTCTATATAATAATCGTCCTCTGTAATAACATTTCACTATAATGGCCAAGTTTTATTTGAAATCTCGATTTTTCATGTTATGTTATATTATATATTCTCCATAACAGCATTTTTCTATAGAAATCAAAAGATATCTGGAGAAACAACGTTGTTATAGAGAGGTTGATTGTAACACTCTTTTTTAAAAAAAATTAATTTGTCCCGAAAAAAATGACAGATTTTCATATTTAGAAATAATTTACCTTTAAACTTCTTATTTGTCTTATAGATTATTTATAGCCACATAAATTTCATAAGTTTGTTTTAGATTACTGATTTCAAAAGTCTTTCTTTCTTAAACTTCATTCCCTGTCAAACACCATCACATAGATTGAAACGATAATAATACTTAATTATTTCTCTTGTTTTTACAAATTAATGAAAAAATTTATATGATGCAGGCATGGAGCAATGGTGTTTATAGAAGTGTTGAACACAGAGTTGTGACAAATAAATTTAAAGAGAGATTCTCAACTGCATTTTTCTTATGTCCCTCTTATGACACAGAAATACTTAGTTGTGTTGATCCTTGTGTTTATAGAAAATTTACATTTAGAGAATTCAGACAACAAGTCCAAGAGGATGTCAAGAATTTTGGTTATAAAGTAGGTCTTCCTAGGTTTCTTGTATCAAGCCACTAAACACAAACGACAACAATGATATATCCAGTAAAATTTCACAAGTGCAGTCCAGAGAGGGTAGAGTATATGCAGACCTTATCACTACCTCGTGGAGGTAGCGAGACTGTTTCCGAAAGACCCTCACCTCAAGTGCAGAAAATCCAAGTATAAAGAATAAGGGAGCAGTGAATGAAACATAGCGACTAACAAGGGAAGCAGTGCAATGCTACAAGAAAGGAACAAGAACAACAACAAAATAGTGTGATATCAAGCCACTAAACACACACACAAAAAAAATGTAGTTAAATTACGAGAGATTTGGTTTTGTAGCCTTTTACAAATTTGTTTTTTGTTTTATGTTCTTTTTTACGAGAGATTTTTATTTTTACATATAAGAGATATATGAAAATGTCACTTTCTTCTATTTAATTTGTAAGTGGTCATAAGAGATCATTTTCATTATGTCACCACTTTAATTAAATAGTTAAAAAAGGCGTGAGCCTTAGTTTTTCCCCTTATTTTTCTTTGTTTATTTCCCATGTCTCACAATGTTAGAACGGGTTAATAATAATATCTAATCTTTTTCCCATTGCATTTGAATTATTGAAAAAAATATTAGTTAGAGTCTGCTTTGAAAATCTATACGTAGTAATTAGTAAGTAAAGTTTAATTCGATTTATTACTATAGAGAAGTGCGTTCAACTCAACTCAAATCATTGCCCAAGCCTAGTTGGCTATTGTCACTACTTAAAAAAAATGCCAAAAACGACCTTTAGTAAAGTCTTGATTGGTAGAAAAAAAATTGACCATGGAAGGTTGGGTTTTTTTAAGAAAAAAAATTTGGAAAATATCGACCTGAGGTGATTTTCTTAAATTACACAATTGTAAAATACATTATCCGAGGATCGAACCCTCATCTTTATCGTGTAGGATACACTTTTTACCCTTAAGCTATTAGTGTATGTTGGTTTAAGATTATGAATTTATTTATTCATACTCTTTAAATTATTTTTTGTGGAGGCCGAATTTTTTTTATTGTGAAGGTAGTGGTTAGAGCCTTAAATCACTGATTTTGAAGTATCAAAATTGGGAGATTTTTCCTTGACTTCTAGAGGTGTAATTTGAGGTTTTGAAGATCGATTTAAACTCGAAATGAAAATCTAAGCATATATATGGGATCCTTAGCTCGATTATGAAATTCAATTAATGAAATAATTCATGATCCAATACACATGACAAAACAATGCAACATCTACACTACCAACATGAGTTGTCGTGCAGTGGTGAGATTGCTTCATCTTTAATAAGAGGTTTTGAGTTCGAGTCCTGAATATGGAGAAAATCTTGTTGGAAGCGTCATCCACAAAATGGGCTCTGCAGTGCGCGATCCACATTAATTCGAGCTCCAATGCAGACACCAAATGGAAAACCAAACAATAGAAAAAATACAACATCGATCTACACTCTTAAATCAAAATTGAACTACTAATTTCCTTCATCTCATAAAGAATATAGCATCCATATTTTGGTCAATTAATCCCATGGACTTAACCAACACTCCTCAAGCTTTTCTGGATACCTCTCAGTATCTTGGCAATAATCATAAATCACTAAATTCCTTTGCACCCAACCATAGTCCAATTTTTGTTCACTTGATAAGTGCCAAGAATTGTATTGATCCCACCAATTTTTAGTAGTTGTGGAAACACAAGTAGGGAAAGGATCTTCCCATTGGCAACCATCAACATTGAAATCCATATATGTTGATACAAATGGTGCATTTCTCCAGTTCGTTTTCTCCAAACCACCACGAGTAGCCCAATCATCCGCGTTCCATATGCTCGAAAACAAGTACATTGGCTTCTCGTTAGGGAAGAAATTGTTCGTGTAATTCGCGTTTTTGTATACTCTTATCGGAACCTTATCCACGAAAAACCTACACACACACAAGAATTGTGATATTAATCAAATTGTAAACAAGGTTGCTACGTTCTGTAAGAAACGTTATTTTGCTTTTTCTCTCCTTTTGCTAGCTTTATTTGCTCCTTTTTTTTTTACCATTTTTTCTTGTATTTTGTATCAATTGTATATTTGCTCCTTTTATTTATCAGCCTGTATTTCTGTATCGTGAATGAATACAAGCGATATAAGTGCGAATGAATACAAGTGATATAGTCAGTATCAACCTGTATTTTCTATGCCGCGAATGAAAAACAAATGATATAAGAGCGCATAAATACAAGCGATACAACATGTATTTTTGTGTATTTTTCTTATCATCAATGAATACAAGTAATACAACTTGTATCAAATTATATTCGTCCTCTCTTTAGCATCTCTCCTCCTTGTATCAGCATGTATCAACCTATATGTATCGGATATAACCTGTCTCAGCTTGTATGAGACTGTATTTGTTGATACAACCTATATTTTGTCGAATACAGTCTGTATTTATCTTCTCTCTCCCTCTCTCTCTCAAATCTCGCTCTCTTCTCTCCTCTCTCTCTCCTAATCTCGTTCGCCTCTCTCCTCTATAAAATCGTGACTATGAATTTTAAATAGGAAAAAGGGTCAAAAATACCCCTCTACTTTAATAATTAGCTAAATTTACTCTTCGTTATACTATAGGGCCAGATATACCCTTACCGTTATCAAAGTTAACAAAAATGCCGTTCAAATGAATGGAATCTCCAAATGAATCAAAAATACTCAATTTTAATTAAATTACCCATTTGACCCATTAAACCCGACCCAAACCCACCTAACTAAATTAATCCTCTTCCCATGTGACTCTTCCTCCTCGTCCACCTCTGGCAGTTGAGCTACCACCACTTTCTTTGTTTTTTTGCTTATAACTAATTAGATTCATAATCTTTAAAGACATTCGTATTATTCAACACAAGACTAGTAATTAAACACTTGAAATCAAAATTTTAGCCTCATGATTATCATCAACATTCACTTTAAGAAAGCAACAAGAAAAACAAAGATAAATATTTCTGCCAAGTGCACGCCGATTTCTAAGGAAGATAGTAGGTGTAATAGTAATTTCATTGACTTTAGATTTTTGGATCCGCCATGAATATAAAAAGAAGGATTCTATAGCCTAATAAAGTACAACCATGAAATGTTTCAAAGTGTAATTGAATCAAAGATCAAAGGAGGGTAGAAATACTTTTCATCTTACAAATTGGTCATTTATACTTGAGAATCACTTGGAACTTGATAAATGAAAAGTTGAAAAGGTGTTTTTTTTTCTTTTTTAGACTTTTATTCGGTATTCGATGCTCGCATTGAGATTTGATTTAAGGGCAGAGCCACATGGTGCAAGGGGTTCAGTCGAACCCTCTTCGGCAAAATTACACTATATATACAATAGGCTTAATATATAATCAGCCCCTTAAACTTGTTGAGATATTCCATTTAGACACTCGAACTAAGTCATGTTCCAATTGAACATCTCAACTCCTAATAAAGTGTTTCAGTTAGACACTTATGGTTTAAATTTAAAAAAAAAATGCATGTATTTTTATTCGTCTATTAAGTAGTTAATTTAATTATATAAAATATATCTCTTTAATTATACACATCAACCTCAAGTAGAAAATATTTGGGATTTTACCTTATTGAGGAAAATGCGTATAATTAAAGAAGATAACATATTTTATGTGGTTAACTTAGCTACCTAATAGTTAATAAGAACACACAAGAAAAAAAAATCAATATTTGAACCAAAAGTGCTAATTTGAACACTTTATTAGGAGTTAAGGTGTTCAATCGGAACATGACTTAGTTCAAGTGTTTAAATGGAATATCCTGGCATGACAAATTTAAGAGGTTGATTATGTATTAAGCCTATTAAGGTTTTGACAAGATTAAGAATGGATGATACCTATAATCAGACTCAACTATTGCAGTACTTGAGAAGAAAGAATATATGTTCATTTTATATATTTTGAACCTTTTGGTGAAAATTTTAGCTTCACCACTAATCCGACTTCGAATTTCATGAGATTGAAAGAGGTACTTACACAATTTGGTGAGAGTTCCAAAGAATAGAATATGTATGAAAGTCCTCAGTTGGGTCAAACCACAAAACATGCCTCATCTCACGCCCACCAGTACCATTCTTGTACACATTTGTCTGAATTAGATAGGGTTCCCCTGTTCTGTTTCCCAAGAACTCAAAATCTAGTTCATCTCTTGTTGGCCCTGCCCCATCTTCTGTGCACATCTACATTAAACACATATTTACACGAGTTTAACTTTTATATCCGGACAGTACTATTAAGTAACTATTCATATATAGTGAGATTAGTCTATTGTGGTAGAGAGTTTATATTTTGTGCATTGATAATGTAAGAAAATTTACACTATCAAGTTGAATTGACCAATAGTAACAAGTAACTACATAGACCAACTTCTATATAGTATATAGTACCTAGGAAACAGATTAACAACTTATGTAGACGGTTAAATTGAAGCGATAGTGTTGAAGAGTTTCACGTTAGATGAAAAAGAGATTGATGGTTTTCATATATGGTTTTGAGCAATTGTTCCCTCTTGAGCTGGCTTTTGTAATTGAATTAGACTCAAAATGTATTTCTTTACGATGGTATCAAAGTAGAACTCGTCCAAATTCTTGTTTCTCAATGTTTGACCCCCATATTAAATTGTTCACGCTCTAGATGTCCAATCCTGAGATGAGAGGGGTGTAGAAGAGTCTCACGTCAGATGAAAAAAGGATGGTCTCGTTAAATGGTCTAAGACAATTCTCTTGAACTAACTTTTGAGATAGAATTAGGCCCAAGATTCATTTCGGTATATATAACTTAATGTTAATCTTTTTTACAACATTCTTACAAGATCAAAATTTTGCTTTGTTTGTTGGAGTTGAAATGTTGTGCAATAACATTTTCAAAATATTGCAACTTACATAAAAAGCTGTCACAACACCAGCAGAGTCACCTCCCACCAATTTCAACTTCATGCTAAACCAACCAAACCTGTATCTCTGCCTGGTCATAAATCCACAGCCTATAACAATAGGAAATACATCAAATTTAGCAAGAAGCACTTCAAGGTTCAAATGTCAAAAATAAATGAAAAAATTAGAGAAAATAATAAGCTAAGTTGCACAGACTCTTCACTTTCGACGTCGCATCCGTGTTGAATTCTCCAAAAATACACTACTCTTGGAGAATCTGACATGCACCCGTTGACATTTTTGAAGAGTCTGAGCAACATAGATAATAAGCACTGGATTCTCTCGTGTTAATTCTAAGTATAGCTACACCTCTCTATAACATCCAAGTTTTCATTGGAACCAATTTTTATGTTATATTACATTATATAATATGTTCTTTTAGCATTCAAAAAATATTCAAGCAAATGACGTATGTCGTTATAGAGAGATTTGATTGTACCTGCTTCGTTATCTAAGGAGAGATACCAGATCTGTCCATCTTCAGAAGTCTTGAAGTGAGACTCAGGACAATCGCTTTTACTAAAGTTGTCTTCAAATGAACCTTTAACTTCATAGAAGAAGATAGCAATTACAGCTGCAATTAAGAGAAGATTAGCCATTGAAGAAGACTTTCTCTCCATTTTCTTCTTGAATGAAATTCCTTTTGGGAGAGTAATTAAGGAGTCCTAATAAATGGTTTAAGGGCAGAAGTGGAAATAAAAATATCTGATGTTTGTTTAACATCTTTAATGAACCAAAGTTTAAAGATGAAAATGTTTTGAGTTATTTTTGAAAAGAAAGAAAGAGAGAGAGAAGGTTAAGTTTGTGTAATGTTGGCGATTTTTGAAGTGAATTTGACGGATCGTCTCCTTTCCTATGATTCAGTGATATATTTACGACGTCCCTTTCTTTCTCCAATCATAAAATCGGTTGATCCCTTATAAGTAAGACCTTGCTCATGCAAAAACAAAAATTGCAAAAAAAATAATCGAAAAAGAACTTTCAAACTCTGTTTAATTTTTTTGTTTTCAAAACTAGTGTCTTACTACTAAGTCTTATAGTCTAGTCGTATCAGTACAAAAATCTTATAGTCTAGTGGTGTCAGTTGAAGTATTCCACACAATAGGTGTGTTCGAAATCAGTGGCGGAGCCAGACATTTTATCAAGAGTGGAAGTAGCTCTAAGATGTTTTCTTTAAATGAACATGACTACGTTTAATTAGTGTTGAGTTTATGTAATACTTTCTCCGTTTTGTTTTTACTTAGGGTCTATGCTAAAAATAATTGTTTTAATTTACTTGTTCAATTTGAAATCAAGAGTGTATATATATATATATATATATATATATTACTTTTAATATTAAGTAACTATATAATGGTGAAGTCAAAAAAGAAAAACAAAAAAAGAAAAGTCAAAGATGGATTCATTAAGTGAAAGTCAGAGACTCAGAACTTAGAGGAAAACTGGTTATTATTTAATCAGCATGATTTTGACTATATTAATGAATTGATTATTATAACATTCCATTATTAAGCAAGTAAGATTCATATATTACGCTAATCACGTGACTCACATTATATTTTAACGTGTTTAAATGATTATCGACTCGCTAAAATATAAAATATTTACTAAAATACTTTTGATTTTCAAAATTTGAACTCGAAATGTCTTGCAGTAAACTTTCTATGCTTTACTTCTTGATGAAGAGGTTTTAGGGAAGACTAATATACTCCCTCCGGCTTATAATAAGTGATCTAACCTTTTAATTTTAATCCAAAATAATTGTCTTTTTAATCAAGAAGATATCTTTTTTTAAAAAGTAATCTACTATTGTCTATTGAATAATCTGAACAAAGTCCTAAAAGGTTTTTCAGTATTTCTTAATTAATGTTGACAAGAGATAAAGCGTAATTTAATCAAACAACTATCTCAATTATTGCTATTAAGTAAATTTTTTAATGGTTGTGCCAAAAATTTCACATCTATATATCAATATATAAAACTTAGATGCGTATGAGTGATGTTAGAGTTGTTTGAACGGAGCAAAACAAAAATGAGTCAAATGAACAAATTCTTTTGTACTGAGATGGTTGAGATTCCTTCACTTTAATTAGAGGTCTTTCGTTGGAGTCTCTGAGAATAGAAAACTTTTTATTGAAAAAGTCACCCTAAAAATGGGTCATGCAATGTGCGATTCCGGATTTAATAGGGTTTCAATGTGGTAAGAAACCAATGGTTGAGATCCCTCCATCCTTAATCAGATGTCTCGAGTCCAAACCCTTGGGAGTGGAAAAATCTCGTTGGTAGCACTGTCCTCGAAAATGAATCCTGCAATGCGTGACTCCAGATTTAGTAGGTCCTCAATGCGGGTATCAGATACCTAGTGAAAAATCAATGGTTGGGATCCCTCCACCCTTGATTAGAAGTTTTGGGTTCATACCCCTAAGAATGAAAAATATCTTGTAATTAAGGAGCGTCAATCCTAGAAATGAGCTCTACAATGCACGAACTTTTGGTTTTAATTTCAATATTTCCTTTTCTTAATTAGATGTTAAAAATGGACTAGTGTTTAATTAATGGGAGAATACATTTTGTCCTATGAGTAGAATCTCGTTTTTAATCTGAATTAAAATAGTGGTCATCTCTTGTTATGGAGATTGTCACCATTTTGAAATAACAAAATTTAAAAAGAAAATCTCACAACAGCATGACAGTTTGGCCGAGTGGTCTAAGGCGCCAGATTTAGGCTCTGGTCCGAAAGGGCGTGGGTTCAAATCCCACAGCTGTCATTTTTAAATTCTCTTTTTCTCTCAATATATTTTAATTTAATGTGTTACATTTATAAGACTCGTTTGACCACAAATATTATTCATTTTATTTCAGAATTCTTGTTTGGTCATAAAAATACCGATTTTGGGAAAGCTTTCACTTTTTAATTATTTTTTTCCAAAAAAAATCTTTTTTTTATTTTCATAAAATAACCCCATTTAAATTATATTTCATGTTCAAATTTTTAATTTTCTTTTAAAAAAATAAAAATATTTTAATTCTAAATATTAACTCCAAATATTATGGTTAAACACAACTCTAACTTCAAAAATTTCAAATAAAGTGAATATATTTTTTATTTTTATGGCCAAACACCTACTTAATGAGTTCAAAAAGTATTTAGGGCTTACTTGCATGAGAGGGCCTTCACCTAGCCCAATTCTTAAAGCAGGTTGGATGATCAACAAAGCAAGGGGGAACTTTCGTAAATATGCGAAATTAGGTTCATAATTATGTAAAGTAGTTGTAAAATTCAGTTTTAAAAAAATAACAACATAATCATAACAAATCCTATACAACGGTTAAAAGAATTGAGTATACAATTTATGGTAAAATCAAATAATGCAAATCACAAGTGAAAGGTATATCCCGTAATTTAGTGACAAACTAAAAATACACGATCATCCTTCATGTGATTCCCATGTTTATTCGACAAACTAGATTTGTCATGTCTAAAATCCGCCATTGATAATACTTAAAGCTTCAAAACAGAAATTTGGGTTTGAGAATTCAGAATCATTTTTGATTGATTGTTGTTCCAAAAACTTGAAAACATATTGAGGAGCTTATGTCTCAAGTTTGAGATGACTAGATGCCGATTTAGTGAGGTTTTGGATCAAATTACAAAACACAATGTATATCACTTGTATTTCAATGTATCTCATTTGTATGTCATGTATATAACACTAATAGATGTGGCATACATATGACATACAATAATATACATGTGGCATACACAAAACATACAATAATACACATGTAACATACACACAATATACATTAATTCCAATACTAGACCACCACCACTAGCTATAGGAACGGTTATAAGTACCATTTCCTTGCACACACAAAAAAAAAAAAAAAAAAAGATGATGATGATGATTTCGGAATTTTGAGTTATTTTGTTGACCTCGCAATCTGATTTAGTATTTGAAAGTATAACTCAAACGTAAGGAATTAAGGTTATTTTATTATTGATTTGAATTTTATTTCGTGAATAAATTAGTTCACCTATAGTTTTGAGGCTTTAAAGGTGAAGAAATAGAGAAGGAGGGAGAACGAGAGAGGAGCGAGAGAGAGAAATTGGAAAAAGATTAGATTTACCAAAATTGGAGTCTAAAATCAAGGAATACTTATTCCCTAAAATTGATATATTTAGAAAAATATTACTATGTTGGGTAATTACTTAAATATCACTATACAAATGGTAATTACGAATCCTATTTCATCATATGACTGATTTTAATTAGTGACATGACCCCTTTAATCGTTGGCCACGTGTAAAAAGGTGGTATGCTAAACTCGGATATATTTTTCGTCAATAAAGAATGGCACGAATGAGCCTTTGTGTCATGGCAGTGGCATAGGTGAGCCAACTTTTAACACATGGCATAAATGAGCATTTTTTCAAAGTTCAATGATATATTTAAGTTTTTGCCCAAAATGAAATAAAAACTCAAAACTCAGTTTTATATTCAACCCATATTTTTCTTCACCGCGATCGCAAGAAGACCCATCGTGATCACGATGAGCAAATCTCGTGTTGACTAGTCAACCCATATTTTTCTTCATCATGATCGCGAGCAAGGTCCATCACGATTGCTATGAACAAATCAACTAAATATACAATTTCAACTTATTTAGAAATGACAGCGTAGCTACATAAACCCAAGGGTGGTCACTTGAACACCCTTCATCAAAAAATTATGTTGTATATATAGAAAATAATACTGTATATTTAGGTTAAAAGTAACTTGTTAGATATATATACTAAATTTTTTAGGGTAAATTACCTAAAAAGACATACTTCCTTACCATATTTACTAACTCTTCCACTACTTTATTTTAATTACTCAATATACCACATGTTAATCAAAAAATCACTCGAATACATCGCCTCAACTCGGGATACATCACCTCACCTCGTGATACATCGCCTCACCTCAGATATATTTCACCTATCGGATACATCCCAACCCCTCGGATACATGTTGTAACCCGTTTGATACATGCGGGATGCCGATGTATCAAAGATAAAACCAAAGATTCGGTGTATTCGAGTGGTTTGGGATGTATCCGATGGGATTTGGGATGTATCCGAGTGGTTTGGGATGTATCCGATCGGATTGGGATGTATCCGAGTGGTTTGGGATGTATCCCGACGGTAATGTGGTGGGAAAAAATGTAATTAGCTCCTAAAGATGTGTGTTTTATATAAGTTACCCAATTTTTTATCACCTTTAGCAAAATTCCTAGCTTCATCACGATTTAAAAATGCACCAAAACTCCCCAAGCCCATTAGATTCTGACCAAAACCATATCAACAGAAAACAAGTCCCAAAACATCATATTAACCTACAAGAAGTTTCGAAACACTCAATAGAGTGCAAATACTTAAAATAGAAGGTTGGGTTATTACCAAGAGTACGAATAGACCAAATTGGTTAGTGAGGAAAAATTGAGCAATTTTGAACAACAACAATAATATACCTAGTGTAATTCCACAAGTAGAATTTGGGAAAAAGTAATGTGTAAACAGCCTTACCACATAAAACATGATTCTCGTATGTATACTTGTATACTCGTCACCTTATACATATGATACCTTCATATATGTTTTATATGCAAAACAAGTTTAATTTGAGTAAATTCTTTCATTGAGGTCAAAGTCTCAACTTACCTCGGTCCAAGTCAAGTTTAAATCTTCGAAATAGCTAGACCACATCCGCAATTTATCGAATGAATCCAATCTTCTCAAAGGAGTACTTAATGGTATTGGAGTACTTATTGTCACCTTATACATACGATACCTTCATATATGTTTTATATGCGAAACAAGTTTAATTTGAGAAAATTCTTCATTGAGGTCAAAGTCTTAACTTACTTTGAGCCAAGTCAAGTTTAAATCTTCAAAATATCTAACACATTTGAAATTCATCAACTGAATCCAATCTACTCAAAGGAGTACTTAATGGTATAAATAAAGCTATTCAGCTTGATTTCATAATTTAATACACTAAGTCATAATCAATTAAAAACTCAATTAAAAGTGAACCTCGAGCCCATATGATCAAACCTTTAAACAAAATTTATATTTGAATCTTCCATAACCCCCACGAGTCCAAATCTATGATCAGATTTTTATTATGAGGTTATTTGCTAGCTCAAATCTTTAATTTACCAATTTTATAGCTTATGCTTAAAATTCCCAAATTCCACCATTAAAATCCATAGTTTAATGTTAATAATCAAAGGGTAACCATGATAAAATCTCAACTCAGTGTTTACAATACTTACCCCAATTTATAAATGAACAAATCTGGCGTTGACCGGTCAACACATATTTTTCTTCATCATGATCGCCAACAAGGTTCATCATAATCGTGATGAACAAATCAACTGAATCTGCAATTTCAACTTATTTCAAAATGCGTCAAAACTCACCCAAGCCCATTGAGTCCCAATCAAAACCATACCAACAAATCCCAAAAAGTTATATTAACCTATATAAGAAGTTTCAAAACACAAAATAGAGTCTAGATACTTAAAACACAAGGTTGTGTTATTACACAAGAGTATGAATAGACCAAATGGTTAATGGAGGGAAAATATTTGGATCCGTTTGGCTATAAAAAAAATCACTTTTTTATGTTTGGTCATAAAATTTCAAAAAAAATTGTTTTTACTTTTTACAAGAATTTTTAAAAATTTCAATTAAAAAAAAACTATTTTCACTTCAAAGTTCCCACAAAAAATCAAAAATAACTCTAATTTATTTCATGGACAAACACAATTTCAGTCTCCAAATATCATTTTTTACTTTAAAAATAATTTTATTTTTATTTTATTTTCACAATGAAACATGGTCAAATGCCTGCTTAGTAATTTCGAACAATACAAAGGCAAATTTGAACCTTCAATTTTCCTTTTAAAAAAAGACATATGGAGTATCAAAAAAGTCAAAAGTGGTATTAAAAAAACAATACTATAGAAAATTTATGGAGAGGAATATTTCTAAAACATTAGTTCTCTATTTAAAAAAATGTTCTCTCGTCTTTGTACATGTTCTTTGTAAAGTTCACCTCCCAACCTTTCCTTTTTAGTGGTTGGCCACATCTCTATTTCTCACATTCTTTCTCTTTTCCTTTGCTTTTTATTCTTCCCTCCTTTATCTCTTTCTTCCTCCTCTAAATATATCTATTCATAACTATCCATTCAACAATAGAAAAGAAGAAGAAAATAACATTTTGTTTTGTTTTTTTAATTTTTGATGGATCAACTAGGTGGATTTTACCTTTAGTTGGTTGTTTTTGCTTATCACATTTATATATCAAAATTATTTGGAAGAAGATAATGGAAAATGCAGGGCCAAGGGATGGAGAATTAGCTTTCTTGTTTCCTTTCACATCTTCGTGTATGGTATCACTGTCGCTCTAATAAGGTACGATATTGTTATTCAGAGACAAATTCAGAATTTTATTTTTAAAATTTTTACATATATGTATTTATGGTTTAAATAAAAAATTATTGGCTCAATTGAACACATTTTTAAAACTATACATGTTAACATGGACAAGTTAGTTGGAGATCACCATGGTTAGATTCTTGAATTGTTTTCTCTATGCTTATAAAAATTGTATAATTTTTTTATAATACGTTCAATATGTTTGCCTTTTGGTTAGGCTAGGGAATTATTTACTGACATTTTGTGGTTGTTTATTTATGACCACAGGCTTTTGGCTTGGGGTTTTATAGTTTCTTCCATGGGAAACAAGATGAAGGGGATCTTCAAAGGATTCAAATATATATTTACTAATTTTGGTAAATGCCTAAGTTTCCATATTATGAGATTTTAGTGTTCAAGGTCTATGTTGCTTGGTCTCTTCAAAATGATGTTGAATTCATATCGAATAAAAAATGTACTATTTTTTTAATGAACCAATACGAAGTTGATAATATTTTTGAAAAATTCGAGCAGAGACTAATCACGAAAATTGGTTTGTGATTAAACAGCGGCAAAGGAGAGGGAGTTGGAGATTGGATGTCCAACTGATGTTAAACATGTGGCACATATTGGTTGGGATGGCCCCTCTGGCAGTGGACCAAGTTGGGTATAATCTCATTTTCCCCATCATGTTAATTTGGTCCACAAATTATGCATCTTGTCATATGCAATTTCATCGTTTTTTGTACAAAACTTTTATCAAGTGTACCATGTTGGCTGATGAAATAAACTACTATTATCTTTTATATAAGTTTAGATAATTTTTTATATCATGAACTAATTTTTGAAATTAAATTTAGTTTAGTAATTTACTTAATATGTTAGTAAAGATATAGTCGTCCTTGTTTATGGTTTATCCAATGTTAGACTTCTTTTGTCAATGCAATTGGATGAGGGTAGGAGCGGAGGTAGAGTACTAGTTATGAATTTGGAGAACTTAGTTGTTTTGGCCAAAACACTACATAATTGTATGTGTTAAGAAATGTACTTAAAATGCATAATAATTTATTAGCTCTTAGACGAAGGAAGCGCTTAAAAGCCCCTTTATTCATATTTTTAGAATCCAGTAAGCTATTTTTTCTAGAATTCAAAACTCATATACTCGAAATTTAGATCCGCCTACGAGCGCCGGAGGCAGGGGCGAATGCATAGCCTTATTTATTGTGCGCATGAATTCATTATCTTTCCTCCAAACTAGGTACTTTACGTACTTTCTAAAATTGATCTAATATTATTTGCTAGTACTTATGCTTCAAAAAGGCCAAATGGTGCACTTGGTTGAATGCTAAGTTATTTACCAAGAGAATTAGAGACGGATCAATTCTCATATAATACTTTCTTTTTCCTCCTTATTTTTAGAGGTGCGTTATATTATAGAAATTTTAAATCTACCCTTGGGCGAAGGTGTTATGTGTCACTAGAGTGACTTGAAATGTTTCTTTTTTTATATGATGTTGGACAATATTTACACCTTCGAAGCTAGCTTTTACGGTTGAACTAGACTAATGTTCATTTTCTTAACAAGGTTTTCCCATACCTAATAATTTGTTGTTCGGTTTTTGGTTTGTGCAATTTAGATGAATCAATTCAAGAAAGGGCCTGATTTTGCAGCAGCTTCTATTGGTAATTCTGGTTCTTCCCTTTCTCCATGGACATCTCAAGGTAATCATTGCTCTTAAGAAAGGTCTTTTTCCCTTTAAATTCCTTGCAACAAAACAATTATTGATCAAAATGTTCCTTAAAAGAAAAACTAAGGCAAAATTAAAGATTAAACAAAGTATATGATATGTTGGCTTCAATCACATGTGTAGTGTCCTAATCAGACAATGGCAACTAGGGTTTCCTCACTGGTCTAGATGTTGATTGAAAACTAATAAGCTTGTCCTATTTTGTGTTGTACTATTTTTAGGATAAATATACAACTTCATATATGACACTTTTTTCTTTTTAGTCGGTTTCAAAAAAAATGATACCTTTCTATATTTACATATTGATTTCTCAGATATTACTCAACTAATATTTACATATTGATTTCTCAGATATTACTCAACTAATAGTTATTTTCTCAGAAAGTCATCTTTCTTCTTCATTCCAATTTTTTCAACAAAGAAAGTAACTTTCTAAGATAATAACTATTAATTGAGTGACCATCTGAGCAAACAACTCCTATACTTAGCAACAAATTTTAACTTTAAAAATACTTATTTTAGGCCACAGATTTTAAAAATTGCTCTTTCTTTCGTAAATTTCATATTTAGTTAAATATCATCACATAAATTGAGCTGACGGAAGGAGTATATATTATTTGATAGGAAGGGGAGTATTTTATTTTAGTTTACATTGCTCTAAGATTCTTTGCCTCAAGAAAGGGAAAGATTTTGGCTCATCCTTCACGAGATGTCTAACTAGGCCATAGAAAGGGACAATTTTTCTAGTCTATTTGTCTAAACACAAAAAATTATTGGTTGGTAGGCTATATATTCCATAACTTGTGAAGTACTTTTTAATATAATGGTGATGTCTGAGTTGGCTTATAAATATTATTCTACTAGGTACTATATATAAGTATTGAGTAACTCCGCCATCAAAATTTAGGCTAATGAAAAGAGATCACCTAACGTTAACCTCTGAATTACTCAACACACCTCTATGAAATTTTGACAAGGATTGTTAATTACACCTCAGCCTGGACTAATTAAGTCAAGAACAATACAATTAACCAATAATATGAACTTTTACCCTGATTAAGTTTTTGTAATTAGTTCCCTTTGAAGCTAAGTTAATCAAATTTCAAATATAATCTGTCTGGGAAAATTTGCTGCTAGGAAGCGAATTCCGATTACTATTTTAGAGTACGGAAGCTCAATGGCATTGATCACACCTACGATCAGAAGAAAGAAAATACCTAGCGCCCCAATCCCTCCATTGACTGACTGACTTAGAGGGCATTCCGCACAAAAAAGGCAAAAAAGTAAAAAGGTTTCCTAGATCAATACAGATTTATGGAGATAAATACATGCAATAATTGTTCTAGGCTATTTTACTTGTTAATCTATCATTTGAAATCATTCCATATCCTAATTTATGAATAGGAAATTCTCAAAATGAGAAATGAATTGCTTGAAGTGGCTCAAATTGCATTTACTTATGGCTTAATTAAAGATTTCATGTGGTGGAAAAGATTTCTATTTATTTGTCGATCTAAGTTATTTACTTATATTGTATTTTAACTTGTTGTATTATGTTACTTACTTTATTTTTTAGGTTACTAGTTCAACTCGTCAAGAAAAGTTACATGCAATTATTTTTCAAATGACTTGATAGTATAAGAAACTTTTTACGTTATTACTATATAGAAGTTAAAACTTGTTTTTTTTTTTGCATTGTTTATTTGTTTGAAAGGAGGAGTTGGAGAGTCAAATGAGACGCAATCAACATCTGAGATTAACAAGGACAGTCCGACTAATATTAAGAAGCAGAGGAGGAGGAAGTCCAAGGCGACTTCCTCACCAAAATCTAGTTCATCATCAAGAGCCGCGAAATCCAAGGCTAAATTTGTAGAAGGACAATCCAAACCAACAAATATAGAAATGGCTTAATGTTACAACAACAACAAAAAAAAATGAATCTTGATTATTCTGCCTATCGAAGTCTCTTGAAATAATGTTACAACAACAACAAAAAAATGAATCTTGATTATTCTGCCTATCGAAGTCTCTTGAAAATCGTTGTGATGTTCAAAGACAACGGAAAGGAGGGAATAGAAAATCGCGTAAATCGTCCTAGAAGGGATACATTGTAAATGTGAGTGAGAAATACAGAAGAAAAGAGGCTAGAGATGTGAAACGAAAATTGTAGAATCTAATTTCTAAATGGAGAGACATGCTTTTGGTAAAATTTTAATTCATCTATTCTTTATATTAATATTTCATTTCTCTCTATTTTTCCCCCTCTTAATGGGGCTAGGATGAGGAATGATATTTAAAAGAGTTGGATCATTTAATTAGTTGTGCTCATTATTGTGCTAATTCTAATACTTTGTCATTTGGATGAAAGGAATTAGTATTTCAAATATGAGATAATATACTTTTGAAGTCCAATGTTTTACCTCTTCAAATCTAAGTGGATCAAAAATCAAAAAAATAAAATAAAAAATATCTAAGTGGATCTTGTAACCAACTTCATTTTTTATGTTGTACTATATGACCTTTTCAATCGGATAGTGAGTAGTTTTTATAATAATAAGTCAAATTAGTTTGAGCCTGATTATTGTTAAGCTCAATGTGAGTTTTTTCTAGTTGGAATTATTTTTGCATCGTCAAACCTCTCTATAATGATCCCTCGTCATAATGACATTTCACTATAATGGTCTGATTTTTTCCAAAATCAATTTTTCATGTTATATTTTACTTCTGTAACAACATTCTAGCTATAACAACAATGACATACATTATAGCAGTATACTCTTTGTAAAATTACTCCTCTATAATAATTATACTCAAATATTATGTAATATATATTAATAATCCAGAAATTGAAACAAACTCAATCTTTTGAGTATCAACAAATCTCACAAATTCTAGACTGAAAACTTCTTCAAAAGTTTGATTGCCACAGTTAAAAGTTATTCTAATCAAGTGAAATTGCAGGTTCCACTCGATTTAACCAACTTATAAATTTAGTCAAGCACCCTCTATGATCGATCTTTTAATTTAGAATAAATTCTGCTCATAGTTTTTTTGTCATATAAATTAGAGAAGCAACCATTCAAGAAGTGAGATTAAAATGTAGATGAATAATGTTAATAATATGACAAGTGAATTCCAAAACTATTTTAACAATTTATATTAAAGTCTCTTTCTAGTCTTGCCAATAGAGCTGTCAATATGACCCGACATGGCTTTGTCAGGTCAAATTATATAAAAAGCCAAATATTCTTATTATATTTATTAATTTTTTCACTATTTTATTTTAATTATTTAATATGTCACATGTTAATAAAAAATCCTTCGGATACATCCCAACCCCATTGGATACATCTCAATCCCATCGAATACATTCCAATCCCATTGGATACATCCTAACCTTCGGATATATGTTGTAACCCCTCAGATACATGCGGATACATATTGTAACCCCTCAGATACATGCAATATGTCGATGTATCCGAGATAATAAAGATGCTGATGTATCCGAGATAAAATCATGTATTTAGATGTCTTATGCAATGTATCCGAGTGATTGAGATGTATCCGAAGAGAAAGTAGTGGAAAAAAAAGTAAGGGATAAGGACAGAACTAGCCATCCGATCAGAAGTATTGACACCAGATAGCCCAAATATTTTAAACTCATTTTATAGTCATTTTTGGCTTTCACTGCTCCTTTCCTCGCTACTTTTTTCCTTTATTGGCTAACATTTTTTTCTTCTTTTTTTTTTTGTCGGCAGTTGCCTTTTTTTAAAAAAAAAAAAAAGATTGACGGTTGATTACTTTTTTTTTGTGGCAGCTGCGCCCTTTTTAAAATAAAAATATTTTCCTATTATCTTTTTTTAATTCTATCAAAAAAATTAATCACATAAAATTTTATAGTTTTTGTAACAATTAAATACAAATTTATAATATTGTAGTTGCTACTCTTTTTTATCAATTAAATACAAAAAAAGAAAAAAGTGTATTTTTATTTGTTATATAAAAATAGCATATTTTATACAACATGATACATATACATATTTTATATATTAATAATATAGTTTTTATACACATTTTATACAGATACATATTATATACAATAATGATATAATTTTTATACATATCATATACAAAATACATATTATATACAATAATTATATAAATTTATATATTTTATACATATACATATTTTATACAAGAACTATATAGTTTCTATATACATTCTATATAGTTTCTACACATATATCTTATATAGATACATTTTCTATACAATAACTATACAATTTTATACACATCCTATATATATATATACATATTATATACAATATTAATAAAATTCCTATGCATATCATATAGAAAATACATATTATATACAATAATTATATAATTTTTATTTATTTTATACAACAACTATACAGTTTCTATACACATCCTATACATTTTCTATATATATCTTATAAGGATACGTATTTTATACAAAAATTATACAATTTCTATACCCATTCAATATAATTTTAATATATATATTTTATATAGATACATATTCTATACAATTATACTAAAATATTTTATTTTTTTTAAAAAAAAATTTAGCTCAAAAAAAATTGTAGCGAAACTTTCTTTTAAAAAAAAAACTTAACTGCCTTTGAAAAATAGGCCGAAATGGCCCACAATTGGAAATGGCTATGGCTGAGAATAAAAATGATCGAATGGCCATTTGATGGGCCAACTTTGAAAAGGCTACTTTTGGAGGAAATATTCCTCAAAGTAGCCACCTGGTGTCTTTTTGCCAAAAAGTAATTAACTCCTAAAGATGTGTGTTTTATGTAAGTTCCCTTTTGAAATATGACAGGCTGGGATGGATCAGCCCGCTATTTGCAAGGGCCGCGGGTTGGGTTGGATTAGTCTTTGGGACAACTACACAAATGCTCTTTACAGGGAGTGGCTTTGTATTTTTGCCCCCCATAAGAAAGGTTTTACAAAAATAATCTTTCTTGTTTTTATGTATAGAACAACTACCTTTTTGCCCCTCTATACCTCAAATATTTTTAAACAACTCTCCATGCTCATTTGCCTCTCAACTTTTATATTTATTTTTTCTCTTTTTTTTAATTTTTTCTTTTATCTTTTTTTTTCTTTTTTTCTCAATCTTAAGTTTTTTATTTTTTTCTCAAACTTTTATATTCTTTCTTCTACGTTTTTTTCTTTTTTCTCAATTTTTATTTTTTTCTTTTTCTCCTCTCAATTCTATTTTTTTCTCCTTTTTTTAAAAAAAAAAAAAATTCTCAACCTTTATTTTCATTTTTTTTTTCTTCATTTTTTCCTCTTTTTCTCAATTTTTATTTTTTTTTCTCTCAACTTCTATTTTTTTTATTTTTTCTTTGATTTTTAATTTTTCTTTTCTCTTTTTTTTAAATCATTTTTCTCGACCTTTATTTGTTTTATGAGATGTTCTATAACTCTTGCGTTAGAGGCAAGACTTAGCCTAAAAACTTCCAAACAATAAATTATGCCCCATTAACAAGACTTGACACTAGTACATTGTGTCTTGATTTATGAGATATTTTATAACACTTGACTCAGAGGCAAGACTTAGCCCAAGGACCTCTCAAAAAATACAAGTTACACCTCATGGGCAAGAGTTCACACTATTTCATTGTGTCTTGATTTATGAGATACTCTATAACTCTTGCCTTAGAGGCAAGACTTAGCTCAAGAATTTTCAAACAACAAGTTATGCCCCACGAGCAAGACTTGACACTACTTCATTGTTTCTTGATTTATAAGACATTCTATAACTCTTGCCTTAAAGACAAGACTTAGCCCAAGGACTTTCAAACAATAAGTTACACCCCATGTGTAAGAGTTGACACTACCACATTGTGCTTGATTTATAAGATGCTCTGTAACGCTTGCTTAAGAGGCAAGACTTAGCCCAAGGACTTCCAAATAACAAGTTACGTCACATGGGCAAGAGTTGACACTACCACATTGTGTCTTGATTTATGTGATGCTCTGTAGCTCTTGCCTTAGAGGCAAGACTTAACTCAAAGACTTTCAAACAACAAGTTACGCTCATGGGCAAGAGTTGACACTAGCACATTGTGTCTTGATCATGAGATGCTCTATAACGTTTGCCTTAGAGACAAGACTTAGCCCAATGGCCTCCCAAAAAATAAGTTATGCCCCATGGGCAAGAGTTAACACTACTTCATTGTGTCTTAATTTATGAGATGCTCTATAACTCTTGCCTTAGAGGCAAGACTTAGCTCAATAATTTTCAAACAACAAGTTATGCCCCACGAGCAAGACTTAACACTACCTCATTGTGTCTTGATTTATGAGATATTCTATAATATTTGCCTTAGAGGCAAGACTTGTTCCAAAGGACTTCCAAACAACAAAGCACGTCCTTAAATTTACTTCGATTTCAAATAAAGAAGATCCTCTTTGCGGATTATCCAACTTTTTTTTCATTAGCAAAAAATAATAGAGGTTAAGAAAAAAGAAAAAAAGAGAAGAAAAAAAAAGATTAAAAAAAGGAAAAAAGAGAAAAAAAGAGAAAAAAAATAAAGGTTGAGAAAAAAAGAACAAAAAAAAAATTCGAGAGAAAAAATAAATAAATAAAATAAAGGTTGAGAAAAAAGAAAACAAAAATTTAAAAAATTGAAAAAAAAGAAAAAAAATTAAAAAGAAAAAAGAAAAAATGAAAATTAAAAGTTGAGAGACAAATGAATATGGAGAGTTGTGGTGTAAAGGGTGTATTTGTTCTATACATAAAAAGGAAGGAAGAGTATTCTTTAAAGACTTTTCTTATGAGGGGAAAAAATTGAAGACCACTCACTTTTGGGGACACTCCATGTAATTTCCTGTTAGTCTTTTATTATTTTTTTTTATTGATTTTTAATTTAAATCCTAACTTCAAAAAATAAAAACATAATCTTTTACAAGATAATATTACATAGTGGTGCTAACCGGTATCAAGCTCATAGTTAAATTATTTCAATAGTACTTAAGAAGTACTAACATATTATATTAGAATACAAAAAAGAAAATTAGCATACACAAAGGGTGTGTTTGGTGTCGCGCCTCATTTTTCTCGCGAAAAGCGGGCCATCGACATGACAACTATCTTTTATCCTAAAAAGAAGATAAAGAGTCGTCACCTAACGAATTAAGGTGCGTTAGGGCACCATTCTAACTACTACGATTAAATTAAATTAGGGTCTACGTCTCCAGAAATTGGGTAAGGGTTCAAGTTACCTCGAAAGGAAGGTGTTAAGCACCTTTCGAGGTCCACAAATGTGGATTCCTGCCGGATTCGTTATTTATGTGGAGAAATTACGTGATAAGCAAAAGGTCCGAATGAATAAATTCAAATAAAATTTTATTTTAAAAGAAATACATAGATTAAGCTAATTAATAAATCTAAGTGAGAAAGGAGTACGCATACGAATTACAATTAAAATAAATAAAAAGAAAAATCAGATAAGCGAGAAGACAGAATTAACAAAGCAATATAGAGAAGATAACCTAATTACTAAGTGATTTAATTAACTACCCCCAAGCATACAATAACATAAAAATTAAATAAAACTACAAAACCTATACGTTGGGAAGTAATCGCTCAACCTCGTGCGAAGTCTTAAAATACCTCTTATTCAAAGTGAAATGACTATCGAGCTATAAGTGTATCATGTAGATCACTCCCTACGTAGGAGGAAAGCAAGTTGGGGAGGAGGGGGTTTTTATCCTAAAGGATCACCCCATGCAACATAAATTAATACTTCGCAATTCAATTAAGGAGTGCTCGTATTAATCAGCGAGTACAGACTATCATCTTCGACTACCTGCCTAACTGGCTCACAATTTTTATTTCCAATTTGTAGTCATTTTTGTTGACTTTTTCTTGCTTTTCATTTTCCCTTTTTCTTTTCGCTGATTTGCTTACCTTTTTATTGTTGTGTTTTCGTTGATCTTCTTCTTCTTCTTTTATGCTCTTTTTTATTTTATTTTTCAAAATCTTTTTCTATTCTTTTCATTGTTGTTTTTTTTTTTAAAAATAGTTAATATATAATTTTGTAGTCTTTCCATGATTTTTTTAAAAAGTTAAATATGACTTTGTAGTCTTTTTTTTCCCAATACAATTATGATAAATACAATATAAATTTATAATATTATAATTGCTACTCTCTTTTTTTAGCAATCAAATACAAAAAGAGTGTATTTTAATTTGTTATTTTAAAATAACATATTTTATATAACATTGATACATATACATATTTTATATATCAATGATAAAAAATTTATACACATCCTATACATATACATATTTTATATTTGAATGATATAATTTTTATACATATCATGTATATATATATATATATATATATATATATATATATATATATATATATATATATACATATTTTATTTATACACATCCTATACAACATTTAGTTGCAATTATTATTCAAATACATATTCTATACAATAATTGTACAATTTCTATGTACGTTCTATACAACCTTTAGCTAGAATTATTATTCATATACGTATTTTATACAATAACTATACGATTTCTACACACATTCTATATAGTTTCTATATATATCTTATACAACTATATAGTTTTTATACACATTCTATATAATTTTAATATATATATTTTATACACATTCTTATAGAGATACATATTATATACAATAAATATACAATTTCTATACAATTGTATTTAATTATTTTTAAAAAAGAACATAATTTTTTAGCCCCAAAATTTTTTTATAGCGGAACTTAAAAAAAACTAAACTACCTTTAAAAATGGGCCGAAATGACCCAAAAGTGAAAATGGTTATGGCATGGAATATAAATGCCCGAGTGATTATTTAATGGGTTAACTTTGAAAAAGCCACTTTTGATGAAAATATTTTCTCAAAGTGGACACCTGATATCCTTTTCCCAAAAAAAAACCAATAACTTTATCAGCCAAGCCTTGGTCAAGTTTCAAGGGTCGGCGGACGCATTTGGGCCGAAATAGAAGTCTCAATCTTTAGCGAACTCGAAAAAACTTAGCCCAACCCTATCAAATAAAGGGTTAGGCTAAGCTAGCTTAACGGACCAAATCCATATTAATGGCTCTACTTGCCAATAGAATATTTGGGCTTATTCTCCAGCCCAACACAGGAAGAGTATATGTGTTGCTTTTGTGCTAAATTTTGTGTCTTCAGAAATCGAAACAAACATCTGATAGCAAGCAATTTATTATTTTTATCAGATTATTAATTACTGCTTAGCAAGAAATTTATCATTAATCACTATCTAATTGTACAAACATTTTGACATCATTAATGCTTTAAACTTAAACTCTTAAAAAGCATATTTACAACGGAAAACTGAATACATTGCACAATCAAATTTATATATCTGCCTAAACTACTTATATTATCTAGTATCATGTTAAATTTATTTCTTAGTAGTAATTACATTAAATAAATCATTAACACAAAAGAGTTATTATAAGCTCAATAAAGCTTTCTCAAAGTAGCTTATCATTGTTGAAATTGAATAAGTTTACAAACTAAATCATCACCTTGCATGCTAAAAACCACATTAATTATTTAGGGGAAAGTTGCATATTTGACCGCTCGCTAAAACTAATTATAAATGTTAGTTATATATACCAAAAAAAATACAATAATTATGTATATTATAAAAGAGTGTATGCTAATTGTCTCTCATCAAATAAAAGATAAATGTTAATGAATTTATAGGCTAAATGGGCTCACTCACTTATCAGGCTAGTGATCTGAGTTAGGCTCACCTGTTTGGTCTATAACATTAGTATCAGAGTCGATGAATCCACACGTGGGGCCGCAACTCGAAGTGGTGGCCTGAATCCAAGTGGGGTGTTATTCATGACCAACGAGATGATTGGTTCTCAAGCAGAGACGATTATTATGTGTCATTTGTCCCTCATCTGATAAAAAAAAAATGCTAATGGATTTATAGGCTAAACGAGTTTTCCCATCTATCAGACTAGTCTTTTGAATTGGGCTCTCATGTTTGGTCTATAACATTAATATACGAAAAATATACATTTTTTAATTTTTTTGTGAGCGGCTATACAGTACTCTCCGTTCCTAAATACTTGTTATCTTTACAAAAATAGATGGTCTACAATACTTATCATTTTAGAAAATCAAGGTATAATTAGTTGTTTGTTTTCACCTTTACTTTTAGTCATAAATAAGGAGAGATATTAATATGGTGCAAAAGAGAGAATTATTAAATTGAAAGGAGTAATAAATAAGAATAATTTAGTCAAACTACCCTCTAGTTAATATTTTCCTTAAAGGGTGTGCAAAATAAAACATGACAAGTATTTAAAAGCGAAGGGAGTATAAAAATCCCTTAATTTAATTAAGTTGTTTTAATTTTCAGATTTATAATTTGTTTGCATCAAAATTGTTCTTCTACAATAGAATCATTGTAATTTGCCTCCATTCTTTAAGCATTTTTGTCATTTCAAAAAAGACATTAAATAAACCAGTTAATTATTTTATACCTGCCTTGTTTGTGCTCTTTCAAAACTCCACCGGAATCTCATCTGGTCCGATCGTTCTTCCTATTCTCATCCTACTAATAGCACGCTTAACCTCCTCAACCTTAATACGCCTACCATACTCAAAATCTTGATGTCTCTTAGAGTGTTCCAAATCATTCAAACACAATGTCTTTGTCTTCTTCTTCGTATCAATAGTTTATGGAAATAAGCTTGCTCATCTTCACTTAAGTGAACGGCTATACAACGTAGAAATCTCTTAATTTAAGTTGATTTAGTTTTCAGATTTCTAATATGTTTGAATCAAAGCTGTTAGTCCCCTCTTCCTGCTAATTAATTAATTCATTCATTAATTACCTTTAAAAATTTGTTTTTAATTTGTGGGTGGAAAAAGATTCATAAGTTGAAACAAAGAAGAGCCTATTAATTGTGGGAAATCTCGTGAATGCTGAAATTAAATTCTGATTGTATTAAATGCTCCTAAATAACAAAGATAACAAAATAAAAATTAAAAAAAATTTGCAATTTATATATAGGCAGGTAGCTTTCAATAGAACAATTAATAGAGTATACCCCCAATTCCTCTGGTTGGGAAGGCAGGCCAGCTGGTTTTGAGCCCCACATTTTTTCAAGCACCTAACTCTATTACCATTATTTTTCTAGATTACCATTATTTTTCTAGAAAAAAAATTAATTGTATTACCATTATTTTTCTAGAATTTTTTTTAATTGTATTACCATTATTTTTCTAGAAAAATTTTTTAATTGTATTACCATTACTTTTCTAGAAAAAAAAATAATTGTATTATTACCGGTTTTCTTTACTATTAGAAACATAGGTTTTTCTCATCGTGAATTAGTGAAAAATTTGTGTTATAACACATGAATCTCTCATCAAACCAGCTCACTAGGAAAACGCATGATGGAAAACAGATTTTCATTGAAATAATGGAAAACTTCCTAATTTTTTCATACGAAAGCACTATTATTTTTTTCTTTTTTCACTAATTCAATCAAAAAATCTATGGGAATAACCACTGAATATTTTTCGGTGGAAAATTTCAATAGGAAAATAGTGATATTTAAGTAGTGCTTTGTTTCGGTTATCCTATTATTTATTATTGCTATTGTTCTTTTCTCTATTATTTTCAATATGACTTCTTCCCTACTTATTTCTTTCATGCCTGTTTTGATATGCTTTACTAAGCTGAAGATCTATCGAAAATAGTTTATCTACCTTCACAAGATAAAGGTACGATTATTGACAAAATATTTCTTGATATCTCAAAAAAAAAATAGTACTATTATCTATTCATCTTTTTAATGTCATTTATTAGTCTTGAATGAGTAATTAATGAGAGGATATTAAAATCTTTTCAAATATTATTTTGATCAAATTAATTTCCACTTTTATTCTTCATTACTAGCCATTACTCCTAATATTTATTAACGTCCTTTTTTCATTTGTAACATACACTTTATTCTTCGTGATAATGAGTCATCAATTCTTGACCATTGTTTTGGTTATAATCTGTTGGGGCTTCAACTCATTAGGAGGAGATGTTGATTTTTAATCTATAAATGTTGAAATACATAATTACAAGCCTAAAGAAAATATACTTTCTCTGATATTCTATTGTTGGGTTTTCTTCTCTATTAAATTTTTGTTAATTTCTGTTCTTCTAATTTTATATTAGAAGAGCTTATTAAATTTTGAGGGATACATTTATACCGAGTGAAATATAAGAGGCGTAGCTACACCCAAGGATGGTCATCCGAACACCCTTCATCGAAAAATTATATTGTATATGTAGAAAATAATAATATGTACATAGGTCAAAAATAACTTTTTATAGATATATACTAAAGTTCTGAACACCCTTAGTAAATTACCAGTTTCGCCACTGATGAAATATTCTTAAGGACAGTGTCTTTTGATATGCCTCAAGCTATGAGAATCCTTTACAAATTTTGTGATCAAGTAATTTTCATAAGATTTTCAATAAAAATTGCGTACACACCATCTTTTTCAAACTTTACTTGTGAGATTTCGCTAAATATGTTATTGTTCTTGTATTTTTTCAAGCAGCTTACAAGGGGAACCTGGAGGATAACTTGCACATATATAATCCTCTCTGAAGTACTTATTTATAATGGAAATATTGTTCACAAATACTAAAATTAATTGTCATGACATGTACTTCCCCGTTTTAAATTATTTGTTGTATTTCTCTTTTGGATGCTCCTTAAAAAAATATCAATTAAGAAGAAATTTTGATTATTTTATCTTTATTTATACCTTAAGATATAATCTCTTTTCATTATATATTTACTCTATTGAGGTATTGTATTGTCTTCTAGAACAGTTATTACTCTTTTGGACGCTCCTTAAAAAAATATTAATTAAGAGGAAATTTTGACTATTTTATCTTTATTTATACCTTAAGATATAATCCCTTTTCATTAAATATTTACTCTATTGAGGTATTGTATTGTCTTCTAGAACAGTTATTACGACTAAGGATAAAATGAAAAAATAATAATTATTTTTGTCTTAAACTTCTAAAAATAAAAAATAATTTGAGATAACTATTTTAAAAAATTACGACAAATAATTTGAGACGGAGAAAGTAATAGTCATGCGTTTGAGTCTAAACTTGAATCTTTGAACTTCCCAAAACTAACACCTTCTTGGTTGCATCTTAAAATAGCAATTTGCATGTTGCAGATTTAGGAAAAAGTAGTAATTCCAAGTACTAGTTTTTATCCCATTCTGAAACACAAAAAAAGGTTACTCCCGCCGTTCATTTTTATTTATCATATTTTACTTTACGAAAATTAATCTGACTAAATTTCAAAGCTAAATTGAAGTAAATTAGTTTAAAATTTAAAAATTTAAAATTTAGATAATCGAAAACTATACGAAAAATGTTATAAGTTGCAATCTTTCTCATTTTAATACGATGAAAAAATACATCTTAATATGTTGATCAAAGTTCATGCAGTTTGACCTTGAAAAACAAAACAGTGATAAGTAAAAGTGAACAGAGGGAGTATAATAAAAAAGCATGTCAAAACAATTAAAGCAAATTGGTTTAAATTAAAAAAGATATGATATTATACATGTTAAAATTCTAAATAATTCTTTCAATTAACTAGCAATCAATTTGTTTAGTGCATATAAACCACCGTATTATGGCAATTTGCAAATACTCCCTTCGTCCATCTTTACTTGTCTATGTTTGACTTGACACGTCACTTAAGAAATAATAAATAAAAAGATAATTTTACTATACCACCCTATTAATTATATATAAGTCATCTAAATATTAGAAAAAAATAGTATTTAATAGCAAGGGTAAAATAGATACAAATTGATAAATTATTTTTTAGTTTTTCAATCTAAATAAGTAAAATTGGATAACTATTTTTATTATATTGGATAAGTAAAGATGAATAGAGGAAATAATACATGGATAGAGAAGGTCAAATACACAGAAAATAAAAACAAAAAGAAAAAAAATCTCTTTTTTGTCACACTCACATCTGATTAAAAGCCAGTTTGCCACACAACTACTTGTGGTCCATCAATTAATGGCTTATATTTTCAGTTGTCACCAAAATTGACTTCGAAGGACACATTAATTTGATTTTGTCATGAAGCCTTAATTTCTAAACCATACCCTTTATTTATGGCTTAATTTGTTCTCAATGATTTTCAAAAAATGCTCCTGGCTGTGAATATACCTCGATTTGAAGAAAAAAGTTGAGGCGAGAGCTATATCTTCTGGAATCGAAGTAATAGTTGCTATAAAATAAGGAGATGTGTTAAAACAATTTCTATAACAAATACCCAGAATGCTCCACGACTAAAAGTATAAGTATTCAAACTCGCTTTTTTCAATTAAATAAGCACTTTAATGAAGATTTATAACATCATATAGGTAGAAGAATAAATATTGACTAAAAAACTATTACTTCCTCCCTTCATGTTTACTTGTCTTCTGAATTAAAAATAAATTTTTATTTTTACTTGTCCATTTTAGCATATGAAGAGAAATAATAATTTTTTTCTTGCTTTACCAATAACACTATCTACTCATTCCCCAAGTTCATTGTGAATATACACCAATTAATACAAGTATTATGTTAAAATATAGATTTTATTAATTATTTCTTAAGAGGTGTTCAAAGTTCATTGTAGACAAGTAAAAATGAATGAAGGAGTAATATTAATGCAAAAAAAGTTTGTAGATATTGTCCCATTTTTTGTCCACTTTATTAATTAGAATGGATTTATTGCATTCTAAATAGTAGTATATATTTATTGCATTAATTTATTTTCATGGTGGCGTCCCTTCTTATAAATGCACAAAATTTATGTACACTGGAGTCTGATTAATATCCAAACCTCCACAAAGTTTTAGTACTTACTTTTTTCGCCCATATTAGTTATTCACTTTTTCCTTTACACACCCTTAAGAAATCATAAATAAAAAGAATAATTTTACTAATTTATCCTTTAAAAAACTTTGAAAACTTTACAAATAACTTATTTTCACTTTCAAAAAGAATTCGTAAGAGTGAAATGAGAAAAATGTACTCCTTTATTAAAAAAATAAATAAAATTAAAGCCGCCTTGATGTGACAGAGAATTTGGCATGGAATCCTCCTTGTATATAATATAAGCAAAAAGAAGGGGGACACAAAATCAAATCTCCTAAAATAATTTTACAAAGACAATGCACAATCTTTAAACACTTGAGGGAGTATACTATTGGGTGGAGATTTAGATCTAAGGCAAAAAGGATCTCCATAATCTCTGAACAACTGGAGAAGTTAACCATTATCCTTAAAAATGAAAGTAGTCTTGGAGCACCCTAATTCTAAAGCTTGCAAACTGATATCTATCCATATAACATTGTCCTCTTGTATATCTAAAAAGATCTTGATAGGAAGAATACTATGTCACATCATTCAACTCTTATCCTTCCTTATCCAAAACATCATCAGTAATCTTGTTGTCTTCTCTATATCAATGTGTGATGTGAAACTCCTCAAAAATGAGGATAATGTTCTAATAGTCTTAATGTTGTGTCTTAGATTTCAAGGAGGTTTTATTTTTCGTATAACCTAGTTGACAATCAAAGAGAAATCTAAGTCAACAATGATCTTTCTAATATTATGATCCTTGCACCATTTCATGTCAACACACATAAAGTGGTAGTTTCTTCAAAATTATTGCTTTGTATTTCAAAGGGGACTGTAAAAGCCAAGATAAATTCTTTCTTGTGCCCCTAAAAATACCCCCTACTTCCCTAGTCCCAGGATTTCCCTTAGAGCATCCCCAGAGTTGAGTTTGATCATGCCGTGTTAGGAGAAGATGCAAAAGTTCTCTGGATATTTAATTTAGGTCTAGTTTTATCACAAATATCCATCATCTGGTTTCAAGAGGTGGTGGTATCAATCTGTCTAAATTGTTTGTGAATGATAGTGATAACATCACTGCAAATGAAATGAGCCACTCTAGGAACATATAGCCTAACCTGTTCAAATTTCTTCTTGCACCTTGCCTACCATTAAAGCCATCCAGGCCCATAACATTGCTAGGGTCTATATCAAAAATAACCTTCTTGGCTTTTTTCGTGGTAGGATTTATTAAAACGTTATTTTTTTCAGTGATCATAGTAGGATTGTTCTCAATTAACGTTATTCCACTTGAGTCTAGCTTTTTACTTCGAGAAAGAATGAACATTTTTCTTATGAAGAATATATTCTGCCTTGATCTTGTTGATCTCAGTCTATCTCTATAATTTTCATCTGTATGGAGATTTTTTTCCCGTTCTTCAATATGATTTTCAAGACTTTTAGCCTTTTCAAAGATTTCATAAAAGAATATCAATCATCATAAGAGAAATCACACTCAAGAATAATATTGTTATCATTATTAACTCACCACTTAAGGCTAAATAGGGTGGCTTTAGATTTTGTCATATTGTTGCTATCTGTCCATCTGAGGTTGTGAAAGGCCATAATCAGAACTTTTTCGCAAATACCACCAATTCCAAATGATCCATCACCATTTTTGTTTTCATTAGTGTTCATCTTAAATCAAGCATTAGATGGACTCGTCCATTTAACGATAATACATTTGATATTTGGATATCACCCATTTGAGATGTAGCAAAATTTTATAACAAATTCTTTCCATAAAAATAGTTGTATCTCCATATCTGTTAGCGTATCTTGCTTTTCATAATTTTCAACAAATAATAATAAGAACAATTTGTAAAATATATTATGAATATTGTTAAGAGGTTTGTTTTTCCACCACCTAAGAATCATGGTCCTTATAGGAATATTATCCCATTTTATACACATAAGATTCGCAAAAGACTTTCAAATAAAATAACAGTACCATCTTTCATGAAGGGATGTTGCATAGTCTCTTCCCGAGGAACTCTATAACAAAAACATTTAAAATCATAAGTATGTCAAAATCTCATCAGAACATCATCCATAGAAATTTATTCTTCAAAATTCTCCTCATGAGAAAGGACATTTTAAAAAGTAGGAACTTATTCCAAATTCTTTTCATGAACTCAATTTTTTCTTTGCTCTCAGTTTGCCCTCTATACCTTGAGTAATAAGAGAGTTGATTTTTTGATTGTTTGGAATGATATCTTTGTAGATGATATGAGCAGTAGTTCCCATCTCTGTCCAATTATTTCATTATGTGTCAGAGTTGTCCTCATTGATTTTCCGAAAAAGATTATCTTTAACTTGATCTCTAATCTAATCATATTTCTCTAAATCAGGGACACTATTAAATTGTTTGTTTTTCACTAGAAATTGTGTGTGACTACAATTTCTAATATTTATTATGGGTATTTATAATAATGCTCTTTCCATCGCATATTAATTATTATATTTTCTTTTTTACTTCTTTTTGAAGAATTCATAAATAAGAAATTTATATTTATTACCTTACCTTTATCTCTCTCTTATAAATTACACTTTAATTGATGTTGATTATTTGTAAAAACACTTAATATTAGTAAGAGTAAAATGGGATAAGAATTAAAGCCTTCTCTCTCTAGCATGACGGTTCTTCTCGGCGAAAGCTGAATGGCGAAGAAAACGAAAGCTGGAGGGAAAGTGCAGCAAGGGAATAGGGTTGAGAATTACCAAACGGGTGGACAAAGGGATTCCCCAATCAGGGGACTCGAAGAAGACGAAGAATGTCAACATTCTCCAAGGGATTCTCCCCTTAAAGATGTCACAAACTCCGATTCCAAGTGGGAATAACTCCCCTAGTGGTTTATCAAGCTCAGGGAAAGCAAAATGGGCTGATATAGTTGAGGAAGAAGGCGAAGTGCTAGAAAAATCGCAAACCCTACACAATACTGCCACTCGTCACGATGCCAGTCCGTCATGGAGCAGCATTGTCGGAACACCAAAATTAACTGAGGGCTTTGACCTCACAAAATGCAGAACAGAGATCTATTGTAAAAATTACCATAGATGATGTTAAGGAGGAGATACAATACTGGTCGTCAGCTGTAATTTGCTATGTGATAGGCTCTAATCCACCCCAGACAGTCATGGAAGGCTAATTTAATAGAATATGGAAAGCAAGAGGAATTGACAAAATTGCGCAAATCAACAGAGGTGTATTTCTTGTAAGATTCCACCAAACGGAGGATAGGGAAAAGGTTGTGGAGGAAGGGGTCCAAATGTTTGATAGAAAACCCATAGTGGTTAAACCATGAAAGGCTGATATTGATGTGAGTAAGGAGAAAATAGAGAGAATTCTGATCTGGATAAGGCTGGTTGGTCTAGATGTGAAGTATTGGGGGCAAAACGCATTGACAAAGATAGCACGTTTGGTAGGCAGTCCTCTTAAGGCGGATAGAACTACTACAAACAAGGAGAGGATGACATTTGCGAGGATACTAGTTGAAGTCCCAATCAATAAAGAATATCCAAATGGGATTATGTTTGAGAATGAACATGGTAAAATCGTGGAACAACGAGTGGATTATGAGTGGAAACCTGTTTTATGTCCTCAATGCAAAAACTTTGGCCATGAACTCGCTGAGTGTAGGAAGAAGCAACATGAAGTGGCTGACAAAGCAGAAGCACCACAGAAGGGAAATGTTGCGGAGAACCAGCTGGATACTATTGAAATAAAGTAAAATCAATGGATGGGGGATAACAAGGGAAGAACCAAGAGGCCATACATATATAGGAGAACTAATGACAACAATGGAGGTCAAGCAACAAGGGCGCAGAATCAGGCAACTACAAATACTCAGATAGCAACTAGTAACCCTTTTGCTAAGCTGACAGAAGGTGAGGGATTAGAGACTCAGAGTATTACCAACAATTTAAGGTCCAAAGGAGATCAACCAAGTACAGGCCCTGGAAATGCAGGGGGTGGGGAGATACCCATCCCTAATGGATAACATGGGATTTTGGAATACCAGTGGGGTTAAATAGGGCTGCGAAACAAAGAGAGGTGAATGTGTTTATGCACAATGCTAAGGTCAGCCTATTTGGCCTCTTGGAGACAAGGATTAAGAGAAATAAAGCTCCTAGAGCAACTCTTAGTCTTTGTGAGGGGTGGTCTTTCACAACAAACTTGTCTGTACACCCTAATGGAAGGTTGTGGGTGGTAAGGAAGCCACGTATTTTTGATGTTAATGTAAGTAAGGTTACCGAGCAAATAATTCATTGTGAAGTCCAACATAGAGGGACACAAAGGAGGATGTATGTCACATTTCTATATGGATTCAACGACCAAGGATTGAGAAGAGGACTGTGGGAGGACATACGTCAGCTCCATATCACGATTAAGGGTCCCTCGGAAATCATGGGGGACTTCAATTGCGTTTTGCAGAATGAAGATATGATGGGAAGAGTTGTGACTGTGGCTGAAACCAGGGAATTCAAAGCTTGTGTTGCTCACTGTGATTTGCAGGAATTGAAATCCACAGGTGCGTACTATACGTGGACTAATAAACAACAAGGGGAAGATAGAGTTTTGAGTCGAATTGATAGGGTGTTAGTCAACTATGATTGGTTGGCAGAGCTCCCTACTTCTGAGGTGCATTTCTTGAGTGAAGGTTTGTCAGACCATTGCCCGTCAATTCTAAATTGGAAGGTGATTACTTAACCCCCGAAGCAATTTAAATACTTTAATATGTGGTGTCTTGATCAAGTGTTCAAGGTGAGAGTACAGAACAGCTGGAGCCCAGGGATTGAAGGGAGGAAGATGTATCAAGTTGTGGGGAAATTAAATAAACTAAAAAGGGTTCTGAAACTGTTGAATAGGGAAAGATTTAGTGATGTTGAGACACGAGCTGAAATAGCAAGGGTGACCCTTTGTAAATGCCAAGAAAAGATACAAAAAGATCACAGGAATACAATGCTTATAGCTGAAGAAATAAGGCTTGCACAACAGTATGCAGACTGGAAAAGAGCAAGTGATAAATTCCTCCAACAGAAGTGTAAATTGCAATTGTTAAAATACAGAGACCTTAATACTAGGTTCTACCACAGATACTTGAAAGAAAGGAGAAATAACAATAGGATCTTTTCAATTAAAGACAAAGATGGCAATGAGAGGAAATCCTTGGAAGGTATAGTTGAAGCTTTCACTGAATATTATGCTAATCTGTTGGGAACCAAAACTGGGGAGCGAGCTCATGCTAACAGCTGTATCATCAAGCAAGGACCCCTTGTATCTGACAGTCAGAGGCAAATGCTACGACTGAATTTTTCTGAGAAAGAAGTGAAACAGGCTCTTTGAGCGATAGAAAGGGACAAGGCACCAGGGCCTGATGGCAACGGTAGCCAGTTCTTCAAGGATGCTTGGGAAATTATGGGGGCTGATCTGACTGAAGGAGTACTGGAGTTCTTCAAGACAAGTAAATGTTGAAAGACATAAACTCAACGATAATCACCCTAATCCCCAAGAGTTCACATGCCGACTCTGTGGGTGATTACAAACCTATTTCTTGTTGCAATACTATCTATAAAGTGATATCCAAAATGTTATGTATTAGGCTGAAGTTAGTGTTACTGGATATCATCTCAGAAAATCAGAGTGTGTTTGTGGCAGGCAGGACTATAGCCCAAAACATTCTGATTTGTCAAGACTTAGTTAGGTTGTACAACAGGAAGTCTACTACGAAGAGTTGCTTGATCAAAATAGATCTCAAGAAGGCATACGATTCTGTAGAATGAGAGTTTGTCGAAGAAATGCTATATGGCCTGAACTTCCCTTATAAATACATTAAATGGATCATGGAGTGTGTCTCGACTCCACACTATTCCATTGCCTTGAATGGAGGAGTGTATGGCAGGTTTAAGGGGGCACGAGGGTTACGACAAGGGGATCCGATCTCACCCTTATTGTTTGTAATTTTTATGGAATATTTTACTCGGATTATGAAATGGGTGGCTAGACAAACAAGCTTTGGATTTCATACGAGGTGCAAGAGTCTAAGATTAAACCACTTATGCTTTGCCGATGACATGCTTATTTTTAGCAAGGGTGAGCTTGGCTCAGTACTGCTAATGTTGAGGGGACTAAAGACTTTCTCTTTGGCTTCAGGGTTGACGATCAATGCCGCTAAATCGAATATATTCTCAGCTAATATGGCTAGAATGGACTTGGAGGATATCTGTGAAGTAACAGGGTATGAGAAAGGAAAGCTTCCTTTTAAATATCTGGGGATTCCCATCTCAGCTAAAAGACTATCTGCAATTGATTGTGAGGTCTTGGTGGATAAGATGACATGCAGGATTAAGACTTGGGGCTCCAAAAATTTGTCATACGCAGGTAGGACTCAGCTAGTGAACTCTGTCCTCCTGCAGATGCACTCATACTGGTCTTCTATGTTCATACTGCCTAAGAGTGTAATGAAGCAGATAACAGTCATTTGCCAAAAATTTTTATGGACTGGAAAAGTCTTTACCAATAAACCTCCATTAATAGCATGGGACTTGGTGTGTCGACCAAAAAAGGAGGGGGGTTTGGGAATAACAGAAGGAGTCACCTGGAATGAGGCAGCAGTTGCTATGTATGTATGACATATAGCAAGTAAAACAAATAATTTGTGGGTAAGGTGGGCAAATCGTGTGTATTTAAAAAATGTGGATTGGTGGCAGTATAGTGCACCCAAAGATTCTTGTTGGTACTGAAAGAAAATATGTGGTCTCAAATCAATGTTCGAAGCTGGATATGTGAATAATGGCTGGCTGAAGGCAACTGGGCAATATACAATCAAAAGTGGCTATGCATGGAGAAGGGGAAATGGAGAGGAATGGCCACACTGGAGAGGGGTCTGGAACCCTGGAAGCATACCTAAGCACCAATTTACATGTTGGTTAGCAATGCATGGCAGATTGTTAACTAAGGTGAGGTTGAAGAAGATTGGTTTGCTCAATGAAATAACCTGTGAACTGTGTGGAAGCAACGATAAGGACATAGAGCATTTATTCTTTCAATGTGAATTCTCCCAAGCGTGTCTGCTAACTCTATTGCAGTGGCTATAATTGAGAATTAGTAAGCAAGACTTACACGGTTGGTGGATCAGAATAGCTAGAAGGGCGAAACGGAAGGTAAGCAGAACTTTCTTATGGGCAATTACAACTGCACTTCTCAATCACATCTGGAGGGCCAGGAATGAAGTTGTCTGGCATCAACAGGTCCCGAGACTAGAGACTGTCTGCAAACGAATTCAATTGGAATGCAAATACAAGACACTTAAGATACTGAATAAAAAAGAACTGTAAAGATAGACAATGGATAGAAGTGATACTGCAAAGAGTAGGGGAATGGCGGGATCAATAGTGGGTGTAGATAGAATATGCTGGTTCTATTGCTTAGGTTGTTTATTTCTTTGATAACTGTTATGTTTTGCTTTGGATATAATTCTCGGAGTTTGTGAATAAGAATATGTTGGCTCTTTTGACAATAATAATAATAATTTGGGAGTACTAAGAAAGAAAGATTGTCATCATACTCTACTAGTGTACTTGGTCACGCTTTGCGCGTTTATTAAAATAATTATCAATATATGACTGAATATTAATCTCATAGTAATTTTAATTGAAGAAAATCAATTTCTATTAATCAAGCATTTGTTTATGATTTTAATATTTTTTTATTATGATTTTTTAGTATCCTATATATGAAATTCTTTAACAAAAAAATTGTGAGAAATATCTCAAGTTAAATAAAATATAATCAATTTAACTTAGTATATATGAACTTGAATAAGAAAAAATAAAAAATAAAAAATAATGAAAAATCATATCTATCAATTTGATCAAATAGACTGATGACGTAAATTATTCTTCTAAATATGAGTTATAAAAAATGAAAAGTCTATAATTTTTTAAGATGTTAATTTTTAGTTGACTAATTTATTTAGATGCTTATTGACATCTTAAAATGACATATATAAAATAATAATGAAAGGAAAAAAAATATACAAAGGGAAAGAAGAAAAATTGAACTAAAGTGAATGAGAAAAAGAAAAGGAGAGAAAGAGGTCAAAAATGAGGTATTATTCCAACATGCTATAGACCACAATTATATAATATATAATTTGTAATTACTTAATAGGTACTAATAATTTATATTAAATTTTCAATAATTCTTTTGTTAGATATAAAATAATCAGTTAGAAACTATTTCTTGTTATCCTTGATACACAAAATGTAAGACTTTGTAATATAATTTTATTTTTGAAGGGTACATATCTTGTCTTTAGAGAAATAATTAATTAAAAATACTAAGATAAATAATATTAAGTGTATCTATATACGTTTGTAAATTATTCAAGTTTCTACTTTTCCAAGCTAATATGACTATCTAGCTCTCTTGATGAATCTTTCACTGTCATTAAATTTTCTTCTTCTTCTTAATGAATTTGTACTAAATTAATTTAATCATTTCTCTTTAATGAATTTTACACTGTCATCAGACTTTCTCTTTTTTTGATGAATTTGTGTTTGGCTATTATGACACAAGAAGAAATTCTGAAGTAATAGTCATATTGCACATTATTTTTTTTATGTTCTCTTTTTTGGTTATTAAATACATGATCGATAAAAAAATGAAAAAAAAATATTAAAAAAAGAGAGAAAAAGACATCACACTCTATGTGCATTTATAGAATGTATTTATTTATTTTCTAGTAATTGGGCTCAACTGAAATCGTGGATTTAGTGAACCAGATTACTCCCTTTGTTCTTAAATATTTGTCATATTTTTAATTTATATGTTTCTTAAAGAAAATATTAACTAGGAAATAATTTAATTAAATTATCATTATTTATTACTCTCTATTTAATACTTCACTTTTTTTTTTGTACTATATTAATATCTCTCCATATTTATGATTACGAGTAAAGGTAGAAACAAACAACTAATTATATCTCAATTTTATGAAATAACAAGTATTATGGAATATCTATCTTTAATAAGGATGACAAGTACTTAGGAACGGGGGGAGTAGCAGTATCAAAAAGAAAAATTGTTACTCCCTTTGAAACACTTTACTTATCGTATTTACTAAAAATAGATGGTTCAAAATATTTATCATTCTAAAATATCAAAGTATAATTAGTTGTTTGTTTCCATATTTATTCTTAATCATATGAAGAGATCTTAAGGAAGTGCAAAAGAGATAATATTAAATATTGAGGAGCAATAAATATAATTTAGTCAAATTACACTTTAATTTATATTTTTTTCAGAGACATATAAATCGAAAATGTGACAAATAAAATAATTCGCAAGGAATATTTTATACTTTCTATGAAACGAATAGTAAATCAAGACTCTTTCTGTATTTTCTTGGATAATTAGTCTTTCCATCACGAATTGATCACCATGACAAGAAATAAACTAGTACAAATATAATCTATCAATTTTCATTAATGAAAATTCTAGTTATTAATGTTCTTAGGTGAAAATAAGCTATGATGAGAAAAATAGGTGCGTAAAAAGTTACTAATATTTTGTTTTCTTGCTTTTTTATTTTACATTTTTTTTCACTAGAGCGATATGTTTTATTTTTTACACCCTCACTTAAGAGGGATATTGGAAGACAGGAAATGATGAAAGAGAAAATTTTGTAAATAGAGTTATTAATGTTATTTTTGCAAAAAAAATATATATATAGTGAAATTTTGCTGTATTTCAAAGCGTAAGTGCGCTTTGATATTAAAATGTAGCAGAATACATATATGTATCCGCGTGCATATAATATCTCATCTTAACAAAAAATAATGTGGATATAAAATCTCATTGTAATTTTATGTATATGTATATGTGATTAATTGTATATATGTATGTATTTTTAAAGTAAAAGTTGGATATATATATATACGATCTACTGTATATTACTACTATTTAGAAGAGTGGAGAAGCACACACCTCTTCCTCGACGTGTGTTCTTCCTGCCATTCTTCTATATGGTAAGGACATTTTTGTCATTCTTGCATATTTTCTCTATTTTAATTAGTTTTTTGAAATCGGTTATATATTTAAAAAGTACGTAAAAAATATTATAAATTATAATAACTAAGAACTTAATTAAAATATTTAGAAGACATTAAAGATTTGGGTGACTCTCAAAATTCTATCAGTACCACATAAATCGGGACAGATGAAGTAATAAATATTATTTAAAAATGACGTAAAAAGTATTATAAATTACAATAAATTAACAACTTAAAATATTTACAAGACATAAAAAATTTGATTGACTCTCCAAATTCTATCAATGTCACATAAATTTGAGCAGAGAAAGTAACATATATTACTTGAAAAGTATATAGAAAGTAATATAAATCACAATAATTAATAATTTAAAATATCTAAAAATTACTCAAAAATTTGATTGAGTCTCCAAATTCTACCAGTACAATATAAATTGGGACAGAGAGAATAACACATATTATTTGAAAATTATGTAAAAAAATAGTATAGATCACAGTAATTAACAACTTGAATCAAAAAATTAATTAACTCTCAAAATTTCATCCGTGTCACATAATTTAAAACAAAAAATGTAACATCAGCACGGGCTTCGATATCTAGTGTATATATATGTGGGCATTGACTACTAGAACTTTTAAATAGACTAATTATACATGGATAAGTATATTATTATATACTGTATACAATAACATTAATATATCTAATGCATAATTTCATTATGTTACGTAATTATCTTAAAATTTCAGTATAAAAAGTAATATGTAAGGTGAGATTGCTAGTTTTGATAATTTTTTCATGATGAAATAGCAAAGACATTTTGGAGAGGCCTGAATCCAATAAGATCTGAGCTGTAAGATGTCTGCTTTAGGAGTTAAGAAGCCATAATCGTTTTGCCATAATCCAATATGGAGAAACTATTTGTTTTCTCTTTATCTTTTCTCCAATTTTTTTGATTCGATTAATTTAAATTTATATATTTTATTATAAATAAATATGTCTATTAAGAGATTAAAATTATTTTATTTTTAATTTTTAATTTCTGTTGAATTCGAGACTTGTTGATTAAACTTGAAAAATCCAACCCATCTCAATATATAGATCACTCCATGACACACAAAAATATCTTTATGAAACTTATTTCTTTTGGTTCATTTTACTTGTCATGTTCTCATTATGCATGATTTTAAAAAAATATTAATTAAAATAATAATTTCATTTAATTATTTTTATTGACTCTTTTATTTTAATTCAATACATATTTTTACATTATTATATTTATCTCTCTCCATATTTATTATTAGGGTAAGGATAATGATGAAAGAAATGATTAAGTCTATTTAAATTTTCTAAAATGAAAAGTATTTTGAATCCATTATTCTTAATTACAATGACAAGTGAAATGGAAATTAAAGGAGAGATTATACTTGGTGTGATGGATAGGATTCCTTATTAAAGGAGAGATTATACGTGGTGTGATGGATAGGATTCCTTATTAAAGGAGAGATTATACGTGGTGTGATGGATAGGATTCCTTCCTCCTTGATCAGATATTTTGGGTTTGACTCTTCATAAGGAAAAAATCCTGTTACGAAATGCTTCCCCCTTAAATGTGCCTTATACGACTCAAATCATGATCAACAAGAAACTTCGTAAATAACACTATTCACGCCCAAATTTGCGAGAAACAACGAGATTTTGCTTAATTATGAATCGTAGCAGCATTTTAATTTTAAGACATAGTGAAATACATTATATTTGCACGTATACACAATATTTCTGTAGCGGAATACACTGAATCCATCTGCATACTAATAATGAAATATTTACATTGTATCGGCGAACATAATAAGTATATCCGCGCGTATACAATATCTTAGCGAAATGTATCTGCGCAGATAATAGGCGTATTCGCACGTATTTACTCTAAAAACTCCAAACTATCACTATATTATGTAATTTTTTTAAAACTATTACTATAAAGAGTAATTTAGAGGGCTGAGGTAGCTAATCACGTAATTTTTTCATAATTAGTCAGAATCTCAATACGAATATCGGATACCAGATGAAAGTATACTCTTGGTCTCTTGCCAACCGCCTCTTCATCCTCCTCTCTCTCTCTTCAACAACAACATTAACACCTCTATAGCAAGCCATAAATGCAATTTCATCCTCTCTATACGCTTTGCATTAACTCCTTTTCTCCCACCTCTTCCCTTCTCCCTTTTCCCACTTCACCTTCTCATCACTCCCCCCCCCCCCCCCCCCACACACCCTTCTCACACTTTGTCCATCTCTTTTTTTCATCCTTAGCCTCAAAACTATTCTTTCTTAAATTCTAGTCACAAGAAAAGTGTTCAAATTTTGAACCTATAACAAAAATATCCATCTACCTACATGTTCATTCTCCAAAAAGTAGTAGTAGTTGTTTTCCAGTAACCCTTTTGCCTGAAAACCCCATTTTCTCTCTTTTGTCAAAAACCCTAATACTTCAACAACAACAAAAAGTGCTCTTGCTTTTGTCACAAGGCTTCTCAACAACTCATGTAAGTTAACTTACTATCATCCTCTTGAATTTCTAAGTGTAGTAGTAGTAGTCGTTGTCGTCTATGTTGCTCGAATTTTCTAGAAATGGTGTTGGATCTTTCAAGAACAGTGTATTTTGAAGGATACTCCGACGCGAGTGTGACATCATTTTTGCAGAGTCCGAGCAAAATAGGTAGTAGTACTAGTAGTAAATTCACTTGAATTTTTTATTTTTTTGACTTACCATTTTTTTTCCGTTATATATTTGCAGAAATAGAAATGCCAGTGAAGTTGGACTCTGCCTAGAAACTCGTGGACGTTATATCATATACAACAAGTACCTAAGTTTTGAAAATAAAAAAAAGAAAAGTGTAAAAAAAAAAAATTAAGTGTTTTTTGAGTTCACACTATGTCAACTCTGTCTTTGTTTTTTTGCTAAATTTTTTCTAATTTCAGTCTTTTTCTTTTGTTTGACTTCCAAAAACCAAGACATTTCTTCCTTGTTTGTTACTTCTGATTTTTTTTTCTCCTTGGAGATTCTATAAAAACTCTATGCCCTAACAAAACCTCCTACTAAACAAACAAAATATTAACATATATAGAAAGAAAAAAGAGAGAGAAAAATTGTTTTTATGGCTTAGATTTGAAGGGCATATGTCATATGTCCACCGCCATGAAGTTTCCAGCAGGCCGTGAAGTTTGTCACACGTAGGAAGTAGCAGGTATCTGGTGAAAGTAAGTCGTGATTTTAACACCTAATGGTATAGATCTCTCGTATGATAGGTGTTGGTTCAATTCTCACTATTTGTCTAGTGGAATAAAAAAGATAAGATCCGTTCGTTCTTATCTCTCTCCTATTTTTGAGATCTGTTTGGATCTTGAGTTATTAGGTAGTAATAAAGACCATTCAAGTTGAAAATTATTAGAAAAAACAAAAGTTGCACTTCTACATCATTTTATGTTCTTAATTTTGGTACTAGAGAGCTTATGATTAAGCTTATCATATGATATAAATGAAATAATCAAAAATAAGTTTTTGTTCATGAATCAAATCTTATTGGAACTCCGTATTCGATTCATCCTTCCAAAAATATTTGAATTATTTTTATTTTCATTTCTTGGACTTTGTTACTTCTTAGGATCTACTATTACTTCTTTTTTTCGGGATGGATATCTTTTTTTAAATTTTTTTTTCTTCTTTTGCATTTCGGGGCAGATTAAAAGTCATTAATTAGCTTTGCAAGAAGGAAAAAAGTACTCAAGATGTTTCAGCACAACATGTTCGATAGCCACAATTTTCTGCTTGATATGACCCGTAAAACACCCGAAAACGAGCTGGATTTGATTCGCGATGAAGAATTCGAGACCAAATCAGGCACAGATATCATGGAAGCCCCGTCTGGAGACGATCAAGATCCTAATAAACGTCCCAAGAAGAAGCAGTACCATCGACACACGCAACATCAAATCCAAGAACTAGAGTCGTAAGCATTCATTCATTCATTCGTTTTTCATCCTTCGGACATGTATTTTTATTATAGATAGTTTCGTGACATTACTGTTATGTTTCTAATTTATTACTCCAATTAATCATTTGACAGGTTTTTCAAAGAATGTCCACATCCTGATGATAAACAAAGAAAAGACTTGGGGAAAAGATTAGGGTTAGAGCCTTTGCAAGTGAAGTTTTGGTTCCAAAACAAACGTACTCAAATGAAGGTAATTTGGACTTTTCAATTTTCCGATCAATCGTATTGTTACTTTAAATATAGTATTTGTTTTATTATTACTATTATATTTGTTTTTATATAACAACAAAAAGTCTCATTTTGTGTAACGATCACGATCAATTTGGTGCAATCGCGTTGTTTCCTTTTCTTTTTTCCTAATAGTTTGCCTTTGCTTATTATTTAAAAACCATTTTTTAAAATCTTTTATCCTACTTTTTTTAATACTAATTTTACCATGTACTCTACTTTTCCTTATAATATTGCAGGTTTATCTTTTAAATTACTTATGTACAAAATTATATATGCAGAAAATGATTCCATTTATTATATTCATCGAAATAATATCGTAGTAAATTAGATTAAATATGTTACGGTATGAAATGATATGTAACAACCATCCAAATAAGCTGTATTTTCTCTTGTTCTTGGTGGTAACGTATAATTAAATTTTAGATTAGCTTTAAATGTCTGCATTCAATGTAATTGAATTTGAGATTTTTGCAAATAATTCAGATTCAATGGAACTAATTATGCTTTTTGATTAATTTTTTTGCAGTCTCAGCATGAACGACATGAAAACACACAATTGAGGAATGAGAATGATAAACTTCGTGCCGAAAATATAAGGTATAAAGAAGCACTTACCACTGCGACATGTCCAAATTGTGGCGGGCCTGCCGCCATAGGCGAGATGTCATTTGATGAGCAACACTTGAGGATTGAAAATGCTCGTCTAAGAGAAGAGGTAATTAATCAAATCCTAGTATTTAGTGACAGATTCAAAATTTAGAATCCTATATGTAATTAGAAAAAGCACCCATTGTCATGAAGCTGTGGTCCGTGAAATTTAAAACTTTATGACAATGATTGTTTTTCAAAAATATGATAAAAAAGTACAATAGCTTTTTACAATTTTATAATAAAAGGAGGCAAATGAGTGAGTTGGGTCTATTTTGGGATGGTCAAATCATTATTAAGCGAGCTAAGTTATGATCCAATCCGTCCAAAATTTATTTGAGTAAAAGTATGATTGGGATTTTAAGATGGACTCCAATTGCTTTTTTTTTAATCCCTAAAATTACACTATTTTTAGTCTGTTTGGTCAAGTCAAGAAACTAGTCAAACTCAATCCGATTAAACTAATTGGGTGGGTTAGTAAGGTAATATATAGGTTGATTTTTCACCTCTAATATATTACTTCATTCGTTTCAATTTATGTGATCTTTTTATAAATTTGGAAATAATTTAATTTAAACTTTTTATTTTATATTTAATTAGAATCTTTTAAATTCCAAAAGATTTCATTTCTTTTTTCAACTTCGTGTCCAGGTTCACATAAATTAAAAGTCACATAAATTTACATAAATTGAAACATATGGACTAGAACATATGTAATCCGTATTGTAAATTCTGTCAAACCTGTTGCGTCTAGTCTAGATCTGCCACTACTTTTAACCTATGTTGCTTCGATTCTCCAAAAATGTTGTCGCACTCATGTCGAGTCCTCCAAAATGTATTATTTTTGGATGATCCAACACACGCCCGTCGACAATTTTAAGAGTCTGAGCAACAAAGTTTTTAACTCATGAATATATGTCGCGCTCCTCTACTAAATCCACGGGATACCTGTCGCTTTCCACCAGCAACATGAATCAGGTAACTCTGTCCACCAAGGGTAGAATAGATGGGAACTTGAGACCTTAGACATCATGATTCTTTCACCCCACCTCATTGACCACTAGGGCATACCCTTGGATGCCCTAGCAACATAGTTTTTAACTCATGAATATATGGTCTATATATGTCATTGCTATCATTTCTTAATAGTATTAAAATGATATTTTTGGTGTTTGTAGATTGACAGGATATCTGGAATTGCAGCAAAATATGTTGGTAAACCAATGCTTAATTATCCTCAACTTCCATCACTTGGACCACCAACACGTTCACCACTTGATCTAGGCATAGCTGCAGCAAATCTTGGTCATCAATTAGGAGAAATGTACACAACTACTAGTACTACTAGTGCTGGTGACCTACTTAGATCAATTTCTGGCCCAACTGATGCTGACAAGCCGATTATTATTGAGTTTGCCGTTGCAGCAATGGAGGAATTAATTCGATTGGCTCAAACGGGAGGAGAACCCTTGTGGATTAATCAAAGTCCTGAAAATAATTCTTCTGACGTTTTGTTAAACGAGGAGGAATATGCTCGTACATTTCCAAGAGGGATTGGACCAAAGTCACTGGGTTTGAAATCTGAAGCGTCACGAGAATCAGCCGTTGTCATTATGAATTACGTTAATTTAGTGGAGATTTTGATGGATGTGGTACGCATTCTGCCAAAAAAAATTATTATGTGCCTAACACAAAGCTTCTTCTTTTTGTCTCACAAAAAATAATTCAAAGTTTATGGGCTCAAATTGTAAGATTTGAGTTTATTTTTCTGTGAGATAAAAATAAGACGTAATACATAAATGTATCCTTTAACTTGGCCTCAGCTGATATCTATGTGCCCTTCAATTTTGGGTGTGCACAAGTATACACTTCAACTTGTATAAAGTTGAACAAGTAGACATATATGTCCTACGTGGCGTCCTATGTGGCAATTCGTGTCCTACGTGGTGTCCTACGTGTATTATACCATGTAAGACACACATGTCTACTTGTTGAACTTTGTACAAGTTTAAGTGCCTACTGGTGCACATCCAAAGTTGAAGGGCATAAATGCCAGCTGTAGCCAAGTTAAAAGGCACATTTATGTATTATGTCTAAAAAGAAGTCTTATATAAGTAGTGTCAGTTGTGTGAGACGCATAACAATGAAGTTTCTGGTATTCTACTATCCTTTTGGTCTGAAAAACTTTGTTTATGTGTCTCAGACAATTAGTGTCAGTTGTGTGAGACACGTAATAAAAAAGGCTCACAACTAATGTCAATTGCAGAATCAATGGGCAAACTTTTTCACGGGCATAGTGTCAAAAGCAACAATTTTGGAAGTCCTATCGACTGGCGTCGCAGGGAACTACAATGGAGCTTTGCAAGTGGTATGATTTAAGTTCTTGTAATCATATACCCCCACCCCTCCCCCACCCACCCCCAATAAAATAAAATAAAATTATGGGCTTACCCCTAAATATTAAAATAACCTCAATTTCATATATCTATTTTTATTTACTTTAAAATTAAGGACAAAGTTGTACTCAATTTATGTGAGAAGGTGCTGTTTGCCTTGAACTTTTTTCTGAAAAGAAAATATAAATTTTTCATATTTTGGTAATTGATTTTTGGAGAAAAAGATTTTAGTATAAATTAAGACTCTTTCTTTCTAACATGACAGCTTTCACAATGTGGCCATTAGAACTTTGAAAGTCTTATTTAGGGGGAGAGTTTTTAAGACACAAGTCTTATCTATTTTTCTGAGTGAATTTTGTGAGATTATTTCTCTAAATATTTTGTAGTTTCTTTTATTTAAAAGATTGCTCATCTGATTTGCCCGTATGTATTATTGGGTCTTTTTCGATATATTTGTATGACACCTTATTATTTGGATCGTGACGATTGTTGTTTTCATTCAACTTTTTAGATGACAGCCGAATTCCAAGTCCCCTCGCCGCTTGTTCCAACTCGTGAAAACTATTTTGTGAGATATTGTAAACAACATGGTGATGGGACATGGGCAGTGGTTGATGTATCCTTGGACAATTTGCGGTCTACTTCAGTGTCACGCTGTAGAAGAAGGCCATCTGGTTGCTTAATTCAAGAATTGCCCAATGGTTACTCCAAGGTAATTAAGCCACTCCTAAAATTTTAATAATTTCATAATATACACTGAACATTAATGAAGTTTGTTTATATATATATATATTGATATATAAAGAATTTTTACGCTATTAATTTTAACAAGTAATAGCATGTTATTTATTGATAATAGTCTGTTAGGTCAAGGTTTCAAAATTGGTCTATTTTGAAAAGTGCTCTTTGTCATAAGTATTTTTGTAGAGAATAATTTGTGTTTGATTAGTCAATTTAAAAAACATATTTGTTAATACTCTCTCCGTCTCAATTTATGTGAGTTAGTTTGACTTGGCACGGAGTTTAAAAAAGAAATGAAGACTTTTGAAATTTGTGGTCTAAAATAAGACATAGATGTTGGCGTAGTTACTCAATATAGAAATATGTCATTCTTTTTGGGACCGATTAAAAAGAAAAGTGAGTCATATAAATTGGGATAAAGAGAAATAGAGAATATTAGAGAAGAAATTTATACTTGTGCAAGGTTTCAAAAGTGCTTTTTGATGGGAAAAAAACTTTTTCCAGCTTCTGAAAAATAACTTTCTGCTACTACTCAAAAGTACATTTCCCCCGTAAAAACTTGGGTCTCTTGGCTAAATGACCTCTTTGAGTCGTCAATTGGATAAATACACCACGAGTCTTAAAAATTAATCCCTTATTATGACATCAACAAAAGAAGTTTAAAAGCCTTTAACCCTACCCCCAAATTAAAGTCATGAAAACTATAAATTATACGCCATCTCTAAAATCTTAAAGACACCCCAACTCATCCACATTTACCAATATAAGGGTAGGTGTGATCATCCTATTGGTCATCATTTGCAGGAGCATCCATATCTATTGGATGATCACCTCTATTCTTACATTGCATTGTATCTTTATTGATTAGCGGTTGTCGTGGAAATGAGGGTGATTCTGTTAGTGTTGAAGTTTTCTGAGACATTCCAATAACATTTATTCTTAAAATGGGCCTAGAATCATCAAAAACAACATTAACATATGCGGCCCCAGTTGCATATCGTTTCCACCTACTAGGAAATGCATTAATCATATAACTAATGCGCAATTCACTGGGCGTACAAGTTAATTAGCTCCTCACTTTTCATTACGATCCCAATCAAGTCGTTATACTTTCAACATCAGAATGAGAAAGAATAGAGATAGAACTCTTATCAGCTGAGCTATTTGAATGGAGCAATGATTCTCCAAGAGAGTGTATATATACTCCCAAAATGACCTTCGATATCGCTAGTGACGTTGAAGTTTGCATCGAAAAATGTGAGTTTTTCCAACAATGAAAAAATTAATTGAAGCCCTTTTCAAGAATTTTTGAGATCTAGGAATAATAATGGCGAAGCTCTCTGCATTGGGGTGTATTTTTTTCATGAAAAAACTGTATTTTTCGCCGAAAAAGAAATCTGAAAGAAGAGAAAAACAAGAGCTTTTGGAGGGAAGAAATTTATTGTTATTTTTAATTTGGGCTTTTTAAAAAACTTTAGGGATGAGAACTATATTTTGTATTTTTCAGGATTTTGGGACTGGGGTATAAGTCTTTTAAGACTTTGGTGATGGGGCATATTTTGTAATTTTCAAGACTTTGGAGATAGAATCGAATGCTTTGAAACTTCTTTCATTGATGTCATAATTGGATATTTCACCAATTTTCAAGACTCATGGTGTATTTACCCAACTGAAGGAGACCCAACATCTCAACTCTAAATTAAGCATTTTTGGCTTCATAGAAGCCTGGCCAAACAAAGTACTAAGATAACTAGTACTCCCTATATCTTAATTTATATGATAGTGTTTGACTGAGCATGAAGTTAAGAATGAAAGGAAGACTTTTAAAATTTTGTAGTGTAAAATAAGTCATAAATTTTTGTTTGATTTTAAATAATCTCATTAAGGGTCAAATAAGATGTTTAAATTAAAGTTAAATTATTTATAGATATAAAAATGTATCATTCTTTTTAGAATTGATTATAAAAAGAAAGAACGTGACATAAATTGAGACATACATGGTAGCAAAATGTTATTATATTTGATTTTGACCTGATGGTGTATGAAGTTGTATATCATTGGTGTATAAAAGTTAAATTCAACTTTAGTTGGCTTATTAATGATTGTTTTTATTTATCCTCTAGGTTACATGGATTGAACATGTTGAGGTGGATGATAGAGCTGTCCACAGCATCTATAGACCTCTTGTTGATTCAGGTCTGGCATTTGGTGCAAAAAGATGGGTAGCAACATTAGAAAGACAATGTGAAAGACTTGCTAGTGTAATGGCCAGTAACGTCCCAACTGGAGATGGTAAGTTGGGGTAAATTCAGAAGGGTTAAATTTTTCATCTTTTTGGGAAGAAACTCAAAAGGGTATCTTTGGTATGACCGAAAATATTTTGTAAAAAAATATGTCAATATTTAGTATTCCGATTTCAATTTATGTGATCATTTTTCTTTTTAGTCCGTCTAAAAAGAATGACACATTTCTATGACTTGTTTTAGACCATATATTTCAAAAGTCTTTCTTACATTTTTGAATTTCGTAGCCAATCAAATACCATCAGAACTTAACTTCCCTTACTTTTGGGTGAAAGTTATTTTACTTCACAATTATCTCCAAAATATTGTTATTATTTTCCTTCACAATTATCAATTATCTCCAAAATATTGTTATCAATCTTTAATTAATGCTTCTTTCAGAAAATATTTTCTATTCTCTGACCATACTAGACAAGATTTGCAGAAAATAAGTTATTTTTGTTTATGTATATAACATGTATATTTCTGTATATTACTATGTGTGTATATATATACATATTATATGTATTATTATTTGGCGGCAGGGGGTAACCTACCTTGTCAGGAGGGGGTGAATGGGCACCCTTTAACCTTGGAAAAAACTTTATATATAGGTGTGTATATATTTTAAAGAACTATCATATATTTTAAAATGACCTCGGAAAGGGTGTTCCTTATTCCTAGTTTAACCTCGGAAAAAACTTTATATATAGGTCTGTTGGATTGGGCCATCTAGTCATTGTTCCCCTTAGGCCTTTGACTTATTTTTTTACTTTACTTGGCATACTAAAGATAGTGGTGTTCCTGTGATGCTCAAATCTTGGGTCCGCCTCTGTTTGCCGGCTTATAAAGGTGTTCCTTATTCCTATTTTTTAAATCTTTTTATGCAGTTATTACAAGTCCAGAAGGTAGAAAAAGTATGTTAAAACTTGCTGAGAGGATGGTGATGAGCTTTTGTGCTGGTGTTGGTGCATCAACTGCCCACACATGGACAACATTGTCTGGAAGTGGTGCTGATGATGTTAGAGTTATGACTAGAAAAAGCATTGATGATCCAGGCAGGCCTCCTGGTATTGTGCTAAGTGCAGCTACTTCATTTTGGCTCCCAGTTCCTACTAAGAGAGTCTTTGACTTTCTTAGGGATGAAAATTCTAGAAATGAGGTAAATTTTGCTTTCGTTCCAAAATACTTGTGATGTTTCGCTTTTTGAGAGTCAATTTGATTAATCTGGAAGCACCTTGTTGTTTATCTTATGGTTTCACACTGTTTTCCTAGTAGTTGTCATGTTTTTCTTCACTGCCGTTTTTTTCCCTTTCCATTACTACTTTTATTTTCTTCACTTGAGTTGAGGATCTTTCGAAAACAACCTCTCTATCTCCAAAAGGTAAAGGTACGGTCTGTGTACATTCTATCCTCCCCAGATCCCACTTTGTGAGATTTCACTGGGTATGTTGTTGTTGTTGTAATTTGATTAATCTGGAAGCACTTATCTCTGGAGGTCGATTTGCATTTTTCTGATTTTTGGTGCTAAAGAATTCGACCTTCGAAAGTCGGTTTTATTACAAAATAACTTTTAATAAAATTTGAAATTTCAAAATTAGAGGTAGTCTGACTTGTACAAAATTGAATTTATTTGTTCATTTTATACTACTTAGATATATCACTGATGGTATAACTATTGACTTATGGGAGATATCAACCATATTATATTGATGATTACAATAAGATTGGGCAGACTTGTTTTCCTAAGCTCATAACTGCAATGTTTATTTGCTATAGTCCTTTTGGTTTAAAAGAAACAAATTGGTCATCTCAATTTACTTTTTAAAATAAAGATTCCCATCTAAGTTTCAAAAATATCCTTTTCCAACACAAAGATGAAGTCATATGTGTGTGATCAATAGATCTGACCATTCATAAAATGTGTGCAGTGGGACATTCTTTCAAATGGTGGGCTAGTTCAAGAAATGGCACATATTGCAAATGGTCGTGATTCTGGCAATAGTGTCTCTCTACTGCGCGTTAATGTAAGTTCTCTACCTGGCTCATCAATTTGACATCAAATTTTTCTCCTAAACTCTTGACGATAGACTTATAATTTCTTTGAGTACATGTATACGATCAAGAAAAATGGGGTACAATCTATTTTTTGAGGGTTCAACACGTAACTAATGACATTTTTGAAGAATTCGGCAAAGTAATAGTTGAGATTAGTCTTGTTAGTACATTCACATATGAAATTGCCAATTTTTTGTCCTGACAGACTTAGTATTTAGAGGATCCAACACATATCTGGCGACATTTCTGAAGAATTCAAGCTAACATAGATACTAAAAATTGAGATTAGGCATGTTGACAGTGAGGACTCGTATCACGGACCTCCATTTGATGTTGTAATTGATGTAATGAATTTATTTTTGTAGAGTGGAAACTCAAGCCAGAACAATATGCTGATACTCCAAGAGAGCTGCCTAGACCCCACAGGCTCCTATGTTATTTACGCGCCGGTCGATATTGCTGCAATGAATGTGGTGTTGAGTGGTGGTGACCCCGACTATGTGGCTCTTTTGCCTTCGGGTTTTGCAATACTCCCCGATGGCTCGAGTAATGCTGAGAATAGTAATGCTACTGGTGGTTCGTTACTGACGGTTGCATTTCAGATACTAGTTGATTCTGTCCCAACTGCAAAACTTTCCCTTGGATCAGTTGCAACTGTTAATAGTCTCATCAAGTGTACTGTTGAAAGGATCAAAGCTGCCATACCAGGCGATAACGCCAGAATCTAAGGTAAGATGCTCGTTCGTTTCTTTCAGTTTGTATGATACACTTTTCTTTTTAATCTGTTTCGAGAAAAACGACATACTTTCTAAATTTACAAAAACGATTTTAATTTACCCTTCTTAGTTTACTTTAATTTGTGAATGTTCCTAGACGATTCTCTAAAAGGCATCCAAAAAACAAGGTTGTAACCTAGCTAGTGGTCAATAAAGAAAAGTAGAACACTATAATGGGGTTTCATTTCAAATTTCAGCCTAGACAAAAAACTTTTAGAATGTGATTTATTTATATTTTGATAGATAGAATTTATATTCGTGTCAATATTCAACCGGACACGACCATCGTGACCAAAGGCACACGTATGTAGTGTTCGATTCAGCTTGCAACAAATTCAACCGAATCCATTGATTTTGACTGGAATTGCGCTTATGTTTATATATGTAAAATCTTGTATTATACTGTCTATATGTAATGTTGTTATTTATCAAGTATTTTTATTAATATAAAAAGTAATAGATACAAAAAATAGAAATAATAAGGAAGAGTAGGATTTTTTCATGTTAATAATTATTGTGACCTAACCATTTTGTGTTTTTTTTAGGTCAAGATACAAAAGGAGGAAAAAGAAAAAGAAGGATGAGTTTACATATATATTTGGTTGTGGAGGAGAAAAGAGAAGAAGTCAAGAACGCACCACAAGTAATTAGGTTCGGGTATTGACTTCATCATTAATGAAATTCATTTTCATGTAAACAAATTCCTTCTTCTTTTTTAAGTTTTTTTTTGGTTTCACTAGAGGAGAAAGGGATCTAAATTGGATGTTCTTTAAATTCTCCAACGGATAACTCTTGTGAAGAATTGTGAAATATCAAAAATTTCTAGAAGTCCTTAGAAATTTCTCTTGTGAAGAATTGTGAAATATCAAAAATTTCTAGAAGTCCTTAGAAATTTCTTTCAAATAGATATTTCAAAATCTATTTTTTTTCGGAGAAGGGTCATATATACCCCTAACTATGGTAAATGGTTTATATATATCTTCCGTTATACTTTCATATTAAATTTTACCCCTACCGTTATAGTTTGAGTCTATATATACCCTTATCACTAACAACAATCCACATGTCAGCCTCTCATTAGTTTAACCCATCCCTTTATATTTTATACCCAAATTTAATTATTTGCCCAATCGACCCACCAATCTGACCCACTGCAACTCCTTCGACATTTGCAATTTCATAAAGATGCAATGATGATACTAGCGGTGACATCTTAATCAAAAGAGATAGAGGCTGGCTATGCCTCCAGAAGCTCCAAGAAAAGCCACTTTATAAGATGCTTGGGATGAAAATGGTTCCAAGATCTCTGCTTTTCTTTTTGGGCCTTAGGGTTAGTGGGTCGATTGGGCAAATAATTAAATTTGGATATAAAATATAAGGGGATGAGTTAAACTAATGAGAGGCTGACAGGTGGACTGCTGTTAGTGATAAGGGTATATGTAGACCCAAATTATAACGGTAGGGGTAAATTTAACCTGAAAATATAACGGATGGTATATATAAACCATTTATCATAGATTAGGGGTATATATGACCCTTCTCTGATTTTTTTTCCCAATCAATTATGTTATATAATGGTGTGTCCCTCTTATTGATAAAAATCATAATTTTTACACGGGAGTAGAACTAAAAGTCCATAACTTCTAGGTTCTAGTACAAAATTAAGCAAACTCAGAATGTTTCTCCTATAAGGGCAAAGATTTGTAGTACACAGAGGAGAAGAACAAAGAGAAATTCTTTACACAAATTGATTGGTAGACGATTTGCTCTTAGCTATAGCAGGTAATGCAATCGGAGAAGATATAATTCGATTTGCTTTTTCTATACTTCATTTTGCCAAGGCATTTGCAACTTGGTTAGATTCTCTATAGCAATATGTTAAATTCGACAATTTCTCTGATTGATTAGTTCTTTAACTTTCTAAATTGTATCGTACATTTGCCATGGAAGTATGCTTTTTCCTTGTAATATATCAACAACCAAAAGGGAGTCACATTCAAGAATAAAATGATTCACATCAATTATTCTCGCACCATCTCATGCCAAAAAGGGCTGCCTTTGCCGCGGTGAGGTTGCTACATACTATCTCTTCCCGTGGAAGCATGAAAAATCATTACCAATTATCTCTGCAAATACCTCCTATACATGAGGTTCCTTCTTGATATTTGCTTTCATTCGTGTTGATTTTCAACCAATTATTCAGTGGTCTTGTCCATTTAACAATAATGCATTGCTAGGGCTAAGATCCATGATCTGAGCGCAAGTGATCTTCCAGTTGGTACTCCAAATGTTGTTGCTTTTGGTTTTCGATATCACCCATCTAAGGTGCATTAGGATTTGGTGTCTGATTCTTCCATCATAAGCCTCCATACTGTTGAGACTGGTATTACTTTATCCAGTAATTAGGTGAAGGGGTTAGGTAATTAGTTATAACAAATTACAGTTAGTGGAATGCTGAGCTGTCATAGTGAGTCGATTATTAGATATTTTGTGTGACAGATTGTAAGGGTGTATATATAGATGAATCACTGTTACATTGCTCGATTGAGCATTCTGTAAATTTCTCAACTGTTTTCTTCTCAATACAATCTACATTTCCTTTTACCCGAGTTCCTCTCACTATTCTTCCATGGATGAACTGATCCAGTAGGAAGATTTTCACATGGTATCAGAGCAAGATCAGTAGTGTGATCTAGATCCAAGCAACATAACGAGGAAGAAGATAGTATCTTAGCTCAAATGGCGGTCGATAACTAAATGCCTGAGAAACTAGGACATAATCATCCTCTTTACTTGCATTCAACCGATACATTTGGAGTGATGTTGGTATCGTTGCAGTTGACTAGAGCAGACAACTACTCGATATGGAGTCGAGGAATGAGAATCGCAATTCTAGGAAGGAACAAGCTAGGGTTTATAGAAGGAACATGTAAGAAGGAGGGTTATGGACCTAATTTGGGAAATCTGTGGGAGCGGTGCAACGCTATTGTCTTATCATGGATAATGAACTGTGTCTCAAAGGATTTGGTCAATGGTATAGTATGTACTTCGAATGCGGCGGTTGTGTGGAGAGATCTAAAGGAGCAATTTGACAAGGTTGATTGCTCTAGGATTTTCCAGATTCACAAGGACATTGCCATGGCAGCTCAAGGTACATGTTCCATCTCAACTTACTACTCAAAGTTGAAAATGTTGTGGGCAGAATTTGATTCTTTAGCACCCATTCCTGGCTGTGATTGTGACAAATCACAAGATTTTATTGATTTTGTGCAAAGACAAAAGTTGTTGCAATTTTTAATGGGCTTAAATGAGACATATGAACAAGCTCGGGGACAGATTTTAATGATGGTTCCAGTTCCTACATTGAACAAGGCATACTCGATGCTAATTGAAAGAGAGAGTCAAATGAGTATAGCAGGAACATCAGGTACAAAGGATATAGGTGACATAACAGCCTTACTTGGAGATCTTACTGCTTTGATGAGTAACAGGTCCAATCATCAACAGTATCAGAAGGAGTATAATGGCCACATGCAAAATCAACAGAAGGATTACAGTTTGAAATGTGGTTTCTGTAAATTGAAGGGACATACAACTGCTATCTGCTACAGGAGAATTAGATATCCAGCTGATTACAAGTTCAAAAAGAAGTCTGGACCCCACAATCAACAAGGATCTCAAAAATACAATCATCAAGGAACACCTGCTGCACATAATGCTTGTAGGGAACCACCAAAGAGACAAGCACAGGCTCCCCATGAAGAGGCATCTACATCTTCTCAAGGAATGGACAGATCCATGCAGGGCAATCCTTACTACACTCCTGGACAATACAATCAGATGGTTGATATGCTGGATAAGAAAAATGCAGAACAATACTCAGTTAACATGGCAGTTATTGTACATAATAGCTTAGACAAAACTGGTAAACAAGATTGGATAGTGGACACTGGTGCCACCAATCACATGACATCAGATCTTAACCTGCTTAAGTACACAATAAAACTTGATGGAACTGAGTCTAGGAAGGTACACCTTCCAGATGGGATTAGCACTGAGGTATCTCATACTGGTTCATGTCACATAGTAGGGATAGGGTCTGTTGAAAATGTGCTATATATCCCAGACTTCAAATATAGTTTTACTTTCAGTATCAAAGATTACTAAGGAATTGAAATGTTCTGTACTTTTTCTCCCTGACTTTTGTGTCTTCCAGGACCTCTCTACTGGGAAGGTCAAGGGGATTGGTAGATTAAAGGGAGGCCTCTATTTGCTATCTCATGCCTCAAAACTTAGACAAGTTGTTGCAAACACATGTTTATTGAGTCAAACCACCAAGGTAGATGTTGGATTATGGCATAGAAGAATGAGACATGCTCTTGTTGGTGTACTCAGGCAGTTTTTTGGTTCATCTCAACTGGATAGCTTGCATGTAGTAGAGAATTGTTCTATTTGCCCTTTAGCAAGGCACACTAGGTTACCATTTTCTAGAAGTACTAATATAGCTTCTGAAGTCTTTCAACTATTGCACATTGATGTATGGGGCCCTTAGAATGTTCAAGCATATGATGGAAATAAAATGTTCCTTACCATAGTTGATGACCACTCTAGAATAACTTGGTTATATTTGCTCAAATTGAAATATGATGTCATAGTCGTATTGAGGCAGTTTCTTAGTATGGTTCAAACTTAATTTGGGAAGAAGATAAAAGTGATAAGGTCAGATAATGGCACAGAATTTGTTAATCATGCTTGTACCACCTTATTTCAGTCTCATGGTATTGTACACCAAAAGACCTGTGTGTACACACCCCAACAGAATGGGGTGGCTGAGAGAAAACACAGGCATGTTCTGGAAATTACAAGAGGGATTAGGTTCCAGGGAAGTATTCCTTTACAGTATTGGGGACATTGTGTATTAGCAGCCACACATATCATTAACAGACTTCCCTCAGTTGTACTGAATGGTAGTAGCCCTTATGAGGTGTTCTATGGTAGAAAGCCTTCTTTAGATCACTTAAGGACTTTGGGGTGCCTATGTTTTGCAAGGAAATTGCATTCACTGGACAAGTTTGGTGCCAGGGCTATTGAGGCAGTCATGATGGGCTATTCCACCCAGACAAAAGGCTATATACTGTTTGATTTAGCTAACTCTTCCTTCTTTGTCAACATGGATGTGACTTTTAGAGAAATAGTCTTTCCTTTTCAGCATCAACCTGCAACACTGGATCCCCTATTTCATGCCTTTCTTGAGTTTCCTGCATTTTCTATTGAGGATGCTAATCACTCACCAGCTCATCCAGAGGTTCCTCATCCACCAACTCCTCCAGTTGTTGTAAATGCACCACCTGCACCACCCATTCAGGACCCTCAGCCTCCGTTGCTACTTGTTGCTGATCCCACCCCTGCAGAGGCTCACAGAAGGTCTGGTAGAACAAGGGCTCAACCTTCTTGGATGACAGATTTCATCACAGCTTCTCACACTGCATCTACATCTGAGATTTATCCCATATCTCATTCCATTGGCTATGACAGGCTGAAACCTTCCTACAGACAGTCTTTAGCTGCTTTCACCTCTATTGTGGAACCCAAAACTTTTCAAGAGGCCTCCACTAATTCTCACTGGGTAGAGGCTATGAAGTTTGAGCTGCAGGCCCTTGATGATAACAAGACTTGGGAGGTTGTTTCATTGCCTCATGGCAAGGTCCCTATAGGGTGTAAATGGGTATTTAAGGTTAAGTACAAGGCTAATGGTGAAGTAGAGAGATATAAGGCTAGGTTGGTAGCCAAGGGCTATAACCAACGAGAGGGCCTTGACTACAATGAGACCTTTTCACCTGTGGTGAAAATTGTGACTGTCAGGTCTGTTCTTTCTAGAACCGCAACCTCTGGTTGGTCCATCCATCAAATGGATGTTTATAACGCCTTTCTGCAGGGTGATTTACATGATGAGGTTTATATGCAACTCCCTCAGGGATTTGCAAGCCAGATGGAGTCTCTTGGTAATGGTCCCAAGGTCTGCAGGCTTGTCAAATCCTTAAATGGATTAAAACAAGCAAGTAGACAATGGAATGTGAAGTTAACAGATGCGCTCATTAGTATAGGCTTTGTCGAAAGCACCCTGGATTACTCTCTCTTCACTAAGAGACATGACAACAGTTTAGTGGTGGTACTAGTTTATGTAGATGACATGCTAATCACAGGCAGTAATGTGCAATTTATAGCATCCACCAAATCAGAACTGCAACAGATCTTTAAGATGAAGGATCTGGGAGAGATCAAATACTTTCTGGGAATAGAGTTTTCCAGATCACACAAAGGCATCTTGATGAATCAGAGGAAATACACTCTTGAATTGATAGCTGAGCTGGGATTAGGTGCAGCAAAGCCAGCATGGACTCATTTGGAGTTCAATCAAAAGCTTACCACTAAAGAAATGGATGAGTTAGTAGGAAACAAGGATGATACACTACTTGAAGACAAAGGGAAGTACCAGAGGTTGATAGGCAGACTTTTATACTTGACTATAACCAGAGTGGACATAGCTTTTGCAGTACAGACTCTCAGTCAATATATGCATTAGGCTAAATTATCTCACTGGGAAGCAACTTTAAGAGTTGTTAGATACTTAAAAAGAGAACCTGGCATGGGGATTCTAATGAGTAGTGAAAGAGATGATACTCTTACTACTTACTGTGATGCAGACTGGGCATCTTGCAGCAACACTAGAAAATCTGTAACAGGCTTCATCATCAAGCATGGAAAGTCACTTGTGTCTTGGAAGTCAAAAAAATAGACCATTTTTTCAAGAAGCTCAGCAGAGTCTGAATATAGGAGCATGGCCACAGCTCTATCAGAACTGATATGGTTAATAAGGTTGTACAAAGAATTGGGAGTGAATGTCAAGGAACTAGTCAATCTTTACTGTGATAGCAAATCAGCCTTGTAGATAGCAGCCAATCCAGTGTTCCATGAGAGAACAAAACACATAGAAATTGACTGTCATTTCATAAGGGAGAAGATCCAATAAGGATTAGTGAAGACTCATCATGTGAGCTCAAAGGAACAGCAAGCTGACATATTGACAAAGGGGTTGATCAGATCTCAGCATGAGTATTTGATGTCCAAACTGAGAGTGTTAAATGTCTTCACACCTACCAGTTTGAGGGGAAGTATTGAGACTGGTATTACTTAATCCAATAATTAGGTGAAGAGGTTAGGTAATTAGTTATAACAAATTACAGTTAGTGGAATGCTGAGCTGTCATAGTGAGTCGGTTATTAGATATTTTGTGTGACAGATTGTAAGGGTGTATATATAGATGAATCACGGTTACATTGCTCGATTGAGCATTCTGTAAATTTCGCAACTGTTCTCTTCTCAATACAATCTACATTTCCTTTTACCCGAGTTCCTCTCACTATTCTTCCATGGATGAACTGATCCAGTAGGAATATTTTCACACATACCTATTAGCACATTTGGCCTTCGATATTTCCCAGCATATTATAATGGGAGCTAGCATTGGTGTGCACTGTTGATAAGTTTGGTGCTCCACCACCTTAGCATCATAACTTTAATTGGTATATTGTCCCTGCTAATTCCAAGAAGATTCCCAAAAATGTTTCAAGTAGATTTTGCAATTCCACCTTTCATGAAAGTGTGATGAATAGTTTCTTTTTGACACGTCCTACAATAAAAACATTTAGAAACATAAGTATGGCCAAATTTCACCAATATATCATTCATTGACAAATTTTCTTTCAAAATCCCCCACATAAGAAAAGACATTTTAAAAGAAAGATATTTATGCCATATTCTTTGCATATATAAAATCAGATTTTTCTTTGCTCTGTCTAGCCAATATGGACCAAATTGAAGACGTACTGAAAATTTCATTGTTATTTGGCATCTATATAGCCTGATCAGGCTCATCATGCTTGCCTATGCCTATAGACAAGATGTGTTTCGCAAGATATTCTGGGAAGTTCAAAATCTTCTATGTTGGCAATTTTCTAAAATGAATATATATGATTTTGTGTGCACAATGTAATGTGGAGAAATTAAAATTTTATAGTATTGAACTTAGATAAGCTTAAAGAAAAAGAATAATTATACGACATGACAAATATTTATATTGTAATTATGAAACGTAGTTATAATTTTAAAAAAAATTACGAAATGTAGCTACCGGTGCTGATATAGTATTCTATAGCTTTGTTTTTTTTACAATTGTCTCGTATGAAAAGTCTATAAAATCGGTATGTAGCTATATAAATTTTGTATAAAGTTCATGTTGATTTCTGAAAATTCAATACAATTACAATAACTTTGTATTCAACTTTAGTACAATATTTCATGCAACTTTATTACTATATTGATACAATTCGACTGTAACTTTGAGTTTCAACGTTCTTGGATTGAAATTATGTTTAAAACTAGTTCAAATCTTATCTAAATAGCCCCAATTTTTAGATTCGAACCTCCCCTCAATGTTCTAGTTCTTTTAGGGTCTGTTTGAAAAGTCACCTGCTAATTGGAATTTGGTGTAATTACTAGGGTAGTAATTACCAGCCTAGTAATTACACAGCCTAGTAATTACATCGACCTGTTTGGTTGCCACAATGTAATTACAGTGTAATTACAAGTGTACTGTTTGGTTGCACAAGTGTAATCACATGGTTATATTAAAATTTAATAAAAACTAATTATCAAAAACTAAAAATTTATACTAAACAAATAAGGGCATTTATAAATAATATTAAATATTTAAGATATATATATATATATATATATATATATATATATTATCTTTTGAAATATATTAGTTAATAAACATATATTCTTAACTAATAATATTATAAAAAATAATTGATTTATATTTTTTAAATTAGTATTTTTTAATTTAGTTAATCATAAAAACTTAAATTACATGATTTTTAAGAACATCATGAAATACATATTTAGCAAAAAAATTAATCTTATAAATATAATGTAATAAAATTATTAAAACATTTGACAAAAAGATAATCTATCAATTATAACTAAAGAATGAATGACTTGCAATGTGAAATATCAAGTCAATACTAGTAAAACAAATAAACTGAAACTGAAATATAACATAAGTTCAAAATTCAAAACAAAATAGTTAACATAATACTCTTATGTCAAATTTCAATATAACGTATCTAAATATGATTCAAAAGAAAAGGAAAACCTAAGTATATAACCTTATTCAACAATGAATTCAACAATGATTCCAAACGGACTCTTAAGATATCACCCACTCAAGCTTCAAATAGATATCAATATAAGTGTCTTTTGAAGAATTTTTTTTTATCGTATCTATACAATTTTTTAGGTAACATATACTTAGGATAATATATAATGGGAAAAGCCCCCAGCCAATTTACGTCAAAACGATGAAGAATCTTAAAGAATAACAGTGATAGTGTCTTCTATATATGGTTGGAGTTGTCCAAGAAAAGACCAGAATTATGTTTTTGTGAGTTACAAACTATTATCCACATATTTGATTATATACTCCCTCTTCTCTCCTCTGTCCCATATTAGTTGACCACTATATTAAAAATAGTTGTCCCATATTAGTTAGTCACTTTACTAAATCAAGAAAACATTAATTAATTTTTTTCCATATTACCCTTGCAACTATTGCAACTAATTTTTTAAAAAGTATTCACATTTGTTTGTAAAATTTCAAAATAGTTTTTTAAGGGGTGAATTAGTAAAATTACCTTTTATGTATGATTTCTTAATATGCGTGTTAAAAAAAGTGACCAATTAATATGAGACGGAGGGAGTAGAATATAGATTCATATAAATAGCTATCATCAATGTCAATTTTTATGCACCCACTAAGGACACTACTCTAACTTAATATTAGGTATAAGCATTCAGGGTGGGTAATTAAGGGGAAAATTTAATTTGTGAATCACATAATCAATACTCCGACCTTTTTAATTTGTTTGACCTACTTTCTTTTTTAGTCCGTTTAAAAAAGAATGTCTCTTTCCCTTTTTAGCAACTCTTTAATTTTAACTTTCCACGTGACATGTTTAAGACCACAAGATTAATTAAAGGTATTTTGGTACATTTGACATATCTTTAATTTATGACCACAAGATTCAAAAATTTTCTCTACTTTCTTAAACTGTGTGCCAAGTCAAAATAGGACAAACAATTTGAAACGGAGGGAGTATTATTTATGTGAGGCTATTTTATTGTTTGACAAGTGAACACTTTCTTATTTTAAGTATAAAATTTTAAATAAAAACAATGTTAAATTTAATAATTTTCCTTCCCTAATTAAAATACTTAGCTAGAACATAAAAAAAAAGAAGGTGAATGAATATATTCAACATTTGCGATTACGAGCAGGATCTCATGATTTCGATATAACATCGTCCGGAACAATATTCTTGGTACGTAAAAACACGTACCCTACCTCTCTATCGATGGCCGATCGTGATCATCATCGAGGCTGGTGAGGATGCCTTTCTTCCCATGGCTCTTGATGGTGACAATCCCATCTCGAACAACACGAGGAGAACATGGGCGGCTTAAGCACATTAGTGATCTAAGGCCAAAAATAAATCGGACTAGATTTCGTACATAACGGAAACTGCCCTTCTTCCAAACTTTTAAAGTTTTAGAACCACACAAATATTATACTAAGTAATACATTTATGAGTTTTCAAAAAAAATATTTTATCAAACTTTATGTCCAATTAAGTAGGTTCACCTTAATTAAAAGAGGAGCGAGTATTAAATCTCAAGTCCCAATAGTAAGTTGCAATGAAGTCTCTAGTTAATGCAGCACAGCACGGCTACAAAGCAAATCAAGAAACACCTTTTGCACAAGTTTAAAATAGTACTCACATTGCATTATCCTATTCGTGGAGTATAGTTGAACCAAGTGGTGTCATGCCCTCCCCCCAAAAAGATTTAATTACATATTTATTATCCACTTAGGTCAGGGGCCGGATGCAACTTTGAGTTAGCGATTTTATTTGAAATCAATACTTTTCATGCGGATTATAAATATATGTGTAAAAAATATTTAAAATTATAATAAATACTCTTTTAGTTCAAAATTTAGTTAAAAACTAAAAGTGTTTGATTAGGCACATAGTTTAAAATAAAAATAATTTTTTTTGAAATTTGGGATCTAAAATAAGTTAAAGATATTTTATGACTATAAATCATCTCTTAAAGGTAAAATAGAAAATTTAAAATTAAATTGTTACTCACTCTGTCTCATATTACTTGTCCATGTTACTAAAAATACTTATCTCAAATTACTTGTCAATTTACAAAACTAAGATAGAATTAATTTAACTTTTCCCATTTTACTCTTAAGATTAATTTAACAATGATTTCATTGTATAAGAACAAGGGTGACATTCAAAATTGCAACAACTATAGGGGTATCAAACTGCTAAGCCACACTATGAAGGTTTGGAAGAGAGTGGTGGAGATGAGGCCTGAGGGTGAGGGGGATCGTGACTATTTTTGAGAACCAGTTCGAATTTATGCCAAGACGTTCTAGTACAAAAGCCATTCATCTCGTAAGAAGACTGGTCGAGCAATATAGGGAGAGAAATAACTTACATATTGTGTTCATCGACCTAGAAAAGGCTTACGACAAAGTCCCTAGGGAGGTTATAGGGAGGTGATTAGAGGCTAGATGTGTACCTGTACGTGGCGTACACTAAGTCGATTAAGGACATGTACAATGAAGCCAAGACCTGAGTAAGGAAAGTGGACGGAGACTCAGAGTACTTTCCCGTGTTGATGGGGTTGCACCAGGGATTAACCCTTATCTCATTTTTATTTGCCTTGGTGATGGATGTATTGACACGACAAATTCAAGGTGAGGTGCCATGGTGTATGTTATTTGCAGATGACGTATTTTTGATTGACGAGACTCGCGATGGAGTTAATGCTAAGTTGGACGTTTGGAGATAAATCCTAGAGTAAAGAGTTCAGATTGAGCATGACCAATACTGAATACTTGGAGTGCAAGTTCAATGATGATATGACGTATGAGGCTGACGTGGAAGTGAGACTTGATACATATGTTATCCAAAAGAGAGGTAGTCTCAATAGAAATAGAGAAATTGACGAGAATGTCAGTCGCCGTATTGGTGTAGGGTGGATGAAATGGAGGTTCACCTCCGGAGTCTTGTGTGATAAGAAGGTGCCACCTAAACTTAAAGGCAATTTCTATAGGATGGTGGTTAGATTCACTATGTTATATGAGGCAGAGTGTTGGTCAGTCAAGAAGTCTCACATTCAGAAAATGAAAGTGCCAGAGATGAGGATGTTGTGATGGATGTATGGGTATACTAGGAGAGATAGAATTAAAAATTATGATATTCAAGACAAGCTGAGAGTGATTTCGGTGGAAGACAAGAAGCGAGTTGAGATGGTTTGGAAATTTGATGAGGAGATGCACGGATGCTCCAGTACGGAGGTGTAAGAGATTGGCTATGGGTGGATTTCGAAGAGGTAGAGATAGAACGAAGAAGTTGGGGTGAGGTGATTAGACAAGACATTACACAATTACAGTTTACCGAGGACATGACCTTAGATAGAAATGTGTGGAGGACATAAATTAGGATAGAAGGATAGTAGGTAGGAGTGTGTCCTTACTAGTAGGTAAAAGTGCATTGTCTTGTTGCCTTTACTAGTAATCGTAGGACTACTCTTGTAGTTTTTTGTTCTTCCATTTTTGTTACTATCTATGGTTTTGTGTAGTTCGATTACAATATTATTTTGTTATGTAGTGCTGTTCTGCTACTGTCTATTATCTTTGTTACTATCTATCATCTCTTGTACTTTCATTACGTCTTTTTCTAGACTGGGACCTCGAGGTGGAAATGTTATAATCTCTCCTAGATATTCGATACGAGGGGATCTCCTTCATTGATTGTCAATTCATGTTTATATTAGTAATAACACGTATACATGTAAATTATAAAAAGGATGAGATTTGATTTGGTTTATATTATATTATAGAGGAATTTTTAAAAATGACTATTATTTGGGCATAATAAGAGATCGATAGTTCAATTTGGATATTTATAATTCATAGTAACAGTTTGAGAAAGGAGAGAGGCGAGCGAGATTTGGGAGAGAGAGAAGAGATGCTAGCTAGAGAGAGGACGAATATAGGTTGATACATGTTGTATTCGATGAAATACAATGAATACAGTTTAATAGAGAGGAGAGAGGTGAGCGAGATTTGGAGAGAGAAAGAAGAGATGCTAGAGAGAGGACGAATACTGGTTGATACATGTTATATTCAACGAAATACAGTCTGATAGAAAGGATAGAGGTGAGCGAGATTGAGAAAGAGAGAGAGATGGGCGACGGAGATTTGGGAGAGAGAAAGGAGAGATGCTAGAGAGAGGACGAATACAGGTTGTATCAACGAATATAGTCTGATACATACAAACAGATATAGGCTGACACAGATTGTATTCATTACATACAAGTTGATACATGTTGATACTGAGAGAAGTGATGCTAAAGAGAGGACAAATACCAGATGATACAAGTTGTATTCAACGAAATACAGGTTGTATCAATGAAAATAGTCTGATACAGGCTGTATTTGATACATACACATGTTGTATCACTTGTATTTATTTATTTTTGTAACACTTGTATTCATTCGCAATACAGAAATACAAGTTATTTTGATATATATAGGCTGATACAGTTGTATCACTTATATTGATTCGATCTTATCGCTTGTATTTATTCGCGATACAAAAATATAGAAATACAGGTTGTATTCGATACGTACAAGCAAATATAGGTTGATTCATACAGGCTGATACAAGATTGTATACATGGGCGGATCTACGGTAGCGAGTGTGGATTCCCGTGCTGTTGTACACCATATTTGTATCCTCAAATATTTAGTTTCTCGTAGATCTAATTCAGAATTTGATAATGTATTCTGGATATTTGCTGCTTTTTCAGTAAATGTGTCTTACAGGCTCGTATTGTTTTGATATTTCAATTTAGGCGAAAGAAAAAATTCTGTAATATTATTCTCTTTGTTGATCGCGTAGTCTTATACTTCGTTTCTTTTATTTTAGTGTATGATAATTAATAATCGAACAACCAAACCAAATTGAACCGAAATATAATCGATAATAACCAAATCGATAAATATATATATATATTTGGTTTGATTTGATTTTAATAATTTAAAAATCGATTAAATTGATTTGTTTTTTTATTAACTTATGTGAAATTTCTATTTATGTGCGATAACATTTTATTGTATAAAAATAATAATAATTATGTTTTGTCAAGATAAAGAATTGGTAAAAATAATTAAAAGAGAATAAAGAGATCAATGATTTTTTTATTTTTTTTGCTGTCGTACTGCTGACTGGTATGTTTCAATACAGATTTTATTCTTTTTGTTAATCTTATCATTAATAGAGAATAAATTAAATTAACCCTTAAATTTATAAAAATACGTGTCAGTAATTCAAACCTGTATAAATTAAATTGATAACAACTGGACCATTTTTTAATAGAGCTATAGCACTGTGCATGTAAACAGATATTGTAATTTTAATTTCTACCAAAAAAAGATACTATAATTTTGATGTTTTCCAACCTTTAACAACCATTTAGAAAAAAAGATGTAAAAACCATTGCTCTCTCTATCTTTCTTTTTTTTCGATCTCGTTGTCATAAATATATTATAATATTTGTGTGCTTTTAATTATACTCCTTTCACATCAATTTAGGTTATACGATTTGAATTTTGAGGGTGAAATAAATTTTTATTTGATCGTAATTGTTTAATAGGCTTTTTAAATATCTTGAATTATTAATTATTATGACTTATCGTATGTAATTCAAAAAATCTTAAAGATGCTATATATGTTCAAATTCATGATCAAAATTAATTAAGAAGTTTGACTTTCGAATCTAAAAATGCCATATAAATTAGGACAGAAAGTAGTTTTAACCGTTCCATGACATTTGTGTATCTATAAAAACTTCTTTATTAAGAATAAAATAAAGAGTTTAAATTAAATTATTTCAAATTTAGAAAGCTATATATCATAATTTTGGAATGAATTAAAAAAAATATTGTGACATAAACGGGAACAAAGAGGTAGTCTCTAGTCGAAATAACAATTGACCATCTCATCATTATCCTTCATCCTTAATGTCTCAAATTCGAGCTTTGAATATATAAAAAAAAAATACTCCCTCCGTCCCATTTTGTGAGGCACCCTTTGACTTGACACGATATTTAAGAAAAAAAGAAAGACTTTTGAAATTTGTGATTCAAAATAATCCTTGAATATTTGTGTGGTGGTAAATCATTTCATTAAGGGTAAAAAGAGAATTTCAAAGTTAATTTATTTCTAATTATAGAAAGGTGACATTCTTTTACGAACAGACTAAAAAGGAAAGTGTGCCACATAAAATGGGACGGGGGAAATATTGTTAAGGAACATTTTCCCTTAAATGGGTCTTACACAAAACAAATTTTTGGATTAATTATTAGGATCCCAATATTGATACCGGACACCGAATGTGAGGAAAAAAAACCCTACCATATCCTGAAAGGAGGCTATATAAGTAAGTAGCCTATGTCCAATTTCATGCAACCCTCTACAAACTATTTTCAACAGAATTGTACACCTGAGATAACAACTAGCTAGTTTGTCACATCCCTAGCAAATTTTTTTTTTATGAGAAGACATTATGGCGATGTTGAAACTATTCTTGGACAAGGAATCAATTTTGCTACATCAAGCAGAAAGTTGCAAGGCTTCCCATCTCATAGGTACAAAGCCAATGTTATTTCTTGTGTAGCTATTGGTCCAAGTCAACAAGTTTCACAATTACCATGGAAGCTAGTTTTCCATGAAAAAAAGAAACCATTATTGAGCAATGAAAAAATTGGGATTTATGGTGGAAAATTCGTCCTTGAGAGCATTTATATGTAATCTAGCAAAACAATATAAGGGTAGGAGGGGGTGGAAAGTGGTTTTTTTTGGGGTGGTATAGTCAAGGGGTAGGGGGCATTGGGTGGGTGGGGAAGGTACAATAAACATAGAATGTCACTTATGAAATTTATTTTCTTTTCATTAAGGAGGTCATTTTTTCTCATTTTAAAGGAACTTGTTATCTTAAAGAAAACATTTTCCAAAAATTTTGTCCAACCAAACATTGGAAAATTGGAAAACATTATATATACCAAACACACCCTTAGTACAAATCATTTTAATAGGAAAGTAGTATAACTTTTTTAGGCAGTATGACACATAATCTTCCAATTACACATACTCCTATTAAGTGGTGATTAGACTTAATTATTTTCAATGCAGATGGAACTTGAAGTTGCATTAAGGGACTATGTAGGCCGTGAAACTCCTTTATACTTTGCCCAAAGACTCACAGACTACTACAAGAGTAATAATAGAGGGATAGGGCCAGACATATATCTTAAAAGGGAAGATCTCAACCATGGTGGTGCACACAAGATCAACAATGCTATTGCACAAGCTATGTTGGCTAAGCGTATGGACTGTAAAAGCGTCGTGGCAGCCACCGGTGCTGGGCAGCACGGTGTTGCCACGGCGGCTGCGTGTGCTAAACTCACATTGGAGTGCACAATATTTATGGGAAGCTTAGATATGGAGAGACAACCTTCTAATGTACTCTTGATGAAGCATCTTGGTGCAAAGGTACAATATCCTTTTTCACTTCTTGACCAAGGTCAATGTAATTTTTTTTAATGTGTAAAGCAAGTCACAAATATTTGTGTGACTATAAATCATCTCACTAAGAGTAAAATGAAAAGTTTAAAGTTAAATTATTTCAGAAAATGGAAATGTGTCATTCTTTTATAGACAAACTAAAAAGAAGCGCATACGTGCCACATAAAATCTATGTTCCTCGGACTCTTTTGAAAATGTTATTGTTGAATAATCATGTAGGTGAAATCAGTTAAAGGAAGTTTCAAAAATGCAAGTTCAGAAGGTATTAGAGATTGGGTTAACAATTTGGAGACGAGTTATTTCTTAGCAGGTGCAGCCATAGGACCTCACCCATGTCCAACTATGGTTCGTGAATTCCAATCAGTTATTGGTAAAGAGACGAGGAAACAAGCCATGGAGAAGTGGGGTGGAAAACCAGATGTGTTGGTGGCTTATGTAGGGAGTGGCTCTAATGCATTGGGTTTGTTTCATGAATTTATACAAGATGAAGATGTCAGGCTCATTGGAGTTGAGGCTGCTGGGACTGGCCTTGATTCAGGTAAACATGGGCCGGATCTAGTACAATGGTTACAGGTTCACGTGAACACAATAATTTTTGCCTAGACCATATATTAAATGTATAAGAATATTTAGTTCAGAATCCAGTTCATTAATACAGTTATTATCATATATATATTAACTTGATATCGGTATAAAAATTCATAAACTCAAAATTCTGAATTTGCCTCTGCAGATAAACACTCGGCAACTATGGCTAGAGGTCAAGTGGGAGTGTACCATGGTGCCATGAGCTATCTATTACAAGACGAGGAAGGCCAGATTGTTGGACCACACTCTATAGGTGTTGGGTACGTTATTTTCACTTTCAAGCATACGGATATTAATGTCATTTTTAGCTCAAATAATGATCTAAAGAAACTCTTGGCAAACATGATAAGAATAACAACATACCTGCTATCACAAGCTAAACTATGTTGATATATCTAAAAGATATGCACTATTAATTGTAACTTAAAATACTTGATATAAGTAAGTATTCAACGTGACATTCATAATTTTGTGCAATATTATTTGAACATGCAGATTAGAATATTCTGGTGTTAGTCCAGAGCTTAGCTTTCTGAAAGATATTGGACGCGCAGAGTTTTTTACCGTTACAGATGAACAAGCCTTAGAAGGTAAATTATCTCAAACAAGTATTCTTTAAAAAAAATTAATTTAGATTCAATGATAATATAAAATTATAAATAAATTTTGTTTCACTTTTGTGTTGCAGCATATAAACGACTGTGTAGGCTAGAAGGGATATCCCCAGCCTTAGAATCTTGTCATGCACTTGCATTTCTCGACAAACTTTGCTCTACTTTAAAACACGGTGAGAAGTTGGTTGTTAATATTTAAGTGGCCGTGGAGACAAGGATGCTGCCGCAGTCTTCAATCATACACCAAAACATGAATGAAATACCTCATTAACTCCTACTTAAGTAAACCTTGTAAATCTTGTAATGAATAGAAAGCTATCTAGTGCACGATAAGTTTAATTTAATTGATCCAAGATATATCACTGCACATATAGGTGGGGAACACAACTAAAGTGAGATAAGATATGTGTAAAGTCGTCTTGTTCATCAATGTGAAAATGTTTCTAAGGTTGAAGAAATTTCAAGGAATTCAAAAAATTAAAAGATTGAATCTATATCCAATGGGTAACACCTAGTAAGAATTTCTTTTTTTTTTAAGTTCGACCTGTCATCACACATAACATCACATGACGACATAAATTCACAAACCCTTTTTTTCACCGGATCCAATGCAGGAAAGGGATGATCATCCTCTCTTTCATGTTCATGCTCCTTCGAGTGCTCTGAACCTCGAAAGTTTAAAGGTATCAAAGGGTTGGATAGATCTGCGACTAGTAGATTATGTTATTGATCACCGATACAACATCATGTCTATCGAAACCATATAAGAAATTACTCCATAATAGATAAAGAAAACATCAAACAATATAAGAGCTAAAAAAAACATTACAACGATTGATCCAAACTTCCACATTGAATCAATTTGTGATGGAAAATAGTGATTTCGTGTGTTTCACACCCTTCTATGCTCCTCCAATGCATTGTAGGTCAAAAGTCCCCCAAAAACGTGCTTAATGCACGAAACGACAAAATAAGCACCCGACAAGCCTGATGCGTCGTTGTTGGATAATGTTCCAGTCTTTCGACCAAAACTTGTCAACTTCTGTGTATTTTCTGGGCAACGCGACTGCCAATTTTTGCTTGTTTGTCGATTTTATTCTATTCTCGTGCGTGCATTCGATCCTTGAACCTCAAATTCAATTTTGATTTAATTTTTTGGACTTTTACTCAGATTTTAAAGTCCCAAATAATTTATTTTAGCTTAAAAAATGTTTCATACCTCGAAATCAAGTCCTACACAATAAAACACACGTAATGAGTGTAAATGATAATATTATAGCTTAAACATTTGAGTGTTGTAAATAAAAGACAAAATGTAGCTAACATCTGTTTTTATAGTTTATCGTAAGCCTTAATGGTAACAGTGGTTGATAGTGATTATGGAGGTGGAAGAGACGGTGGTGGCAGTGAAGATAATTATAATGAAAGAGATAGGAGGTGTGGTAACAATATGTTAACTTGAGTTAGAAAATTAGTTGATCTTCTTTTAATGAGTAGATTTATTTTTAATTATTGTATCAATTAGAATATCATGTAGGATTATAGTAGCATATTATTTGGGATGATTCCTTGGGATTGTAAATATCTTCCCATATCTTTGTAATATTATATATTGTATAGATGATCATAATGAAGATATACTTTTCACCCATTTTGATTTGGTATCAGAGCAAGAGTTACTTCTCTGATTATTCTCTTTTTTAACTCCAAATTTGTTCTACCATGTGTGATTCCTCAAAAAATACTAGCATTATTCCAGAACCTATAGCCATTTCTTTCGGAGTGAAACTCAATGGCAAGAATTATCCTCTTTGGTCTTAAGTTATTGAGATGTTTATTGCAAGTCGCGGAAAATCGGGATATTTATCAGAAATAATTAAAGAGCCTCCCGCCGATGATGCAACGTATAAAAAATAGAGTATGGATAATGCTATTGTTAAAAGTTGGCTCATCGGTGCCATGGAACCTGATATTATGAGTTTATTTGTTCGTCTTCCAACAACCAAGAGTATTTGGGATACGGTGTCTCAAACCTATTATGAAGGGGCTGATAGATCAGTTATTTATGATCTCTCTTGCCAAGCAATGCGTATGAAACAAGAGGATAAAACAGTTTCCTCATACTTCACAGATCTGCGCAAGATATGGCAACAACTGGATCATCGTAAGCCTATCTCTTTCACACAACCTGATGTTGTTCAGGCCCGACTGAAGGAAATAGAAGAAGAACATATGTATATTATTTTTGGGAAAAATGACTTATTTTGAAAACTCATTTCGAAAATATGGTTAAAGTTTCAAAATATTTTTCATTTAAAGCAAGAGTCGCCACTTAGTTTTATAAAAAGGAAAACCAAGAAAAACATACAAAAATTTCAAAGTCTAAAACAGATAAAGACTTAGAAAAATTATGAGATTTTGGGTAAGGGTTTAAATTAATATCCCGAGAAGGTTTTGAAGGCACTCGGGATATCCGCTAACTTGCGGTTATCGAGACTTGTTTGAAAATAACTTTTTGACTAACTTTGAAAAATACTTTTATATAAAGAAAACGTGAACTAAACAATATAATTTAAAATATAAGTTTAAAACTTTAGTGATGATTTTGAAAAGAAGTGGTGAACGTAATTTTAAAGAAAAACATAAGCTGGCCAAATTTTAAAAGAACAACTTTGCAGTAACTGGAGAAAAGTTTTCGAAGAAAAAGAAATTAAAAACACAAAAGGTACTCACTTAGGGGAAATCCAACCAAGTTGTTGTCAGTCTATGTTAGTTACAAATAACTCTATTCTAACAAAATATAAATAGTCTAAAAAAGAAGGGAAATAATTAAGCTTTGAGCTTAATAATTGAATTCTGGCCCATTCGACACCTGTCCTAAAAATCTAATTTGGGCTTTGAGCCCAATTGCTGCTCCGCTTAAACTTTTGGTCCATTTCCATCAAACTTTTGTCCTTTTGGGCTGCCGCTGCTACTGGTGTATGTATGGGTTTTGGCCCCTTTTTTTTGAGTCCAATATATTTTGGACTATTGATGCTCCTGCAATGTCATGGGCCAGGCCCATTTTCCTTCAATTTTCAGCCTGTTTGCGCTGGTTTCAGACGGGTTCAACTCGAATAGTGTTAGGCCGAGCCCAACAAAAAATGCAAGAGGGTATTTGGGAGTCCAGATTGGACTCGGTATCATTCATGCGTAAGAGGAAAAATAAAGAGAGTTAACATCAATTCTAGTAGCTTGTGAAAGAGTAATTAAAATATAAAAGGCAACCAAGACATTTTAATTCTGCTATCTAAAGATTTAATCATGATTGTGAACTTTATGAACTTAATAAGACCTTGTGAAGGGTCTTGATCGGACCTGTGACTCCATAAGCAATAATCAAGAAGAGAAATGACTGAATCTTGACTAAATTCATACAAGACTAACATGCCACACTCTTTTGAAATTCTAAATTCTCTGTCTTCTAATCCAAGCCCAACACAAAGCATATAAATAATATTTTTTTAGCTATACTTAACACAGAGAGGTTCATGAGATGCAAATGACATGGCTAATCTAGCTAAGACATAGTCTAAAAAAACATATTCACAGCAACCAAATGAAGACACAACTAAACTATTGACATGATTTCAATAGAGCCAAAGCAATATTAAGACCAAATTATCAAGATCCATACCTAAGATTAGCCGTGGACTAAATAATCAAAAAATAGAAAAGGGGAGACAGGGGAAGAGGAGAGAAGTCAAATTGGAACTGAACTGAGCAACATAGCCTTTTACTCAAATAGAAATCAGTACAGGGTTATCAGGATGCAGCCAGCCTATCGAATTTGTTCATGGTTTACTCAAAATGAAAATAGCCAAACATTTAACATAAGAATTTGCTATATCAGGTAATCACACTTAGACAGAATTGAACATGACAGACTAAGGCAAAATATTACCCTGAGTAGGCTCATAGAAGTCATGGTTCAAGCTAGGAACTAATCAAAGACAATACTGCATCACAACTTGGTAGAAAATTTCATAAGAAACGGGAAGAAAACAAACCCAAAGCAAAACAAAACTCCATAACCTTTGGCATTTGATAAAACAGATCTTTCAGACTTATTATCAACATTTCTAACAAACAAGTTTGACGGAAAAAGAAACAGCCTAAAACCAGAGAAATATCTCTAAAAGAAAGGAAAGAAACAAATAACCCTACATTACGCTTAAAAGAGACAAAGAAAAAGGAAAGAAAGGAAGAAAAGAAAAGGAAGTGGTGAAGGGTTTTACCTTTCTTGGAGCAGTGTCTGGGACTGTGAGCCTCGTCGGAACAATATTACTACCACCGGAATAGAGCTTGGGGTTTTCAAATCCAAATTTTTAGTAGTATTTTTCTTCTGAACTCTTTTGGTTTTCTGTGAGCTAGAGAACGACTCTCCAAAGAAACTCCAGAAAACTTGAAAGCCAGCCCCTATTCTTGTAAACCCTTGTGGTTTATATAGGGGAATTTGAGGGTGAAAAGAGTGGGAAAACGGAAGGGTTTTTGGGAAATTCGCTGGGGAAATTTGAATTCCTTCTTCGGATAACCTTTGGCTAGCAAAGAAATTATACAAACTTGTACAAATTTCCATGAGCTTCATGGAGAAATTGCCACCTCACGACCTCTGGAATCTTCTGGATGATGCTAGCATAACTTTGACGAAGAAATGGATGTCGTTTAGGAATTTTAACGGGGTGAAGGCGTCGTTAAAGATATTAGAGTTGTTGTTGTTGTCGTTTCTATAGATGGAAATGTTAAGGTTTGGATGGGGTTGTACTGGGGTGAGCTGAGGTGTTGTACGAGGCGCGTTGCTCATACAATGCTCTCTTTTCTGGAAAAATAAGGAGAGTGAGACGCGTGAGAGAGGGAGATGTTGGCGGCGGCTAGGGTTTCTGTGAAGGTTGAGAGAAGATGAAGGATAAAGGGGCATTTGGTTGTCGTTTGTATTGAGGAGCAAGAGAAGGAGAGATAAGGGGTGGGTTTGGAATAATTAGACCGGGTCGGAACAAAAAAGGGGGAAACGGTATTAGGCTTAGACGGGTTAATTGAATTGGGTGATGTGGTTGGCCAAAACATAGTTAGCTGAAGTAAGAGGTGTTATAAGGGTGGTTTAGTTTTTGGCCACATTTTGCGAAATGTGGCCATTTTTAAGTTTAAGAGGTAGCCAAGTTAGGGGTAATGAAATTCGGCTAGAGTTTAAAGAATTTTAAAGAAATAGGCTAGAATTGGAATAGAGACAATCAATTAAAATCAATTCTTGAGCTTTATTAATTTAAACAATTTGAAATAATTATTACGTCTAACACGTAACTACCTCTTTTAATAATTATGAAATTAATTTATTCAATTAATCTCTCATTTTGAAATAATTTGGAGGAAAATCGAGCGTTTAATATCTTAAAAGAATTTTCTTATGAAGTTAAACTTTTAAATAGTTCTTTAAGTAAACCTATATAAATTTCACATAATTAAATATGAAAAATATAAGATTATTACTCAAAACTATTATAAAGCTGACTTGGAAAATGTTTTATCCTTTTTACAAAATAATTATTTCAAAAATTATTTAAAATTCAAAAAGGCTCAAGATTAATTCGTAATGTGGCGGGTAAAAAATGGGTGTCAACAACTGCCCCTCCTTTTGGGTAGGGTGAGTGTAATGAACCCTGGGCAAAGGAAATTAACGTTCCCAATTTTATCCGACCACATATTCATCTTCAGAAAGCGGTTGGTTCTAGCACGAATTTTAAGAAATCATGGCCGAACTCTGGTATCGAGTTTCCTACATATCTCAGGTTACATGAGAATTCAGGCCACTTGTAGTTCAAGATGCTTGATTTTATGCACGATTTTGAAAGAATTCCATACTATCCCGGTTTCAGAGTACGGAGAGACCGAAAATCTGGGGAGTAAGGATTGGGGGGGGGGATTTAGGAATGCAGCCGAGTTTTTAATATAAAGCCCGCCTACATATCCCAGGACTTAGGAATCAGGTTGTTTGTAGTTCGACTCAATCAGTGGAAAATGTAATCTTTATGTTAAGACAACCTTTGGCTCGGGATGAGTGACAAGTAAATGAGTTAAGGGAAAAGAGGCATGCAACCTCTTAGCCATGAATGTGGTGCACCTCACACCCATAGGTAAGATTTTACCTAGACATGCTTTCCAAAGCTCGAGATGTATCATCACTCGGATTTGAAAAGAAGGAATATTGCTTCCAGCGTGAATTTAGAGAAATACCCTGGATGTGAAACTAAGACCCAAATACAGGAAATACCCATATGCCTTCTGATAGGGGTGTGGTTTGATGGCGGTGGTAGTCGTTCCTCAGCTCGCATCCAAAGAGTTTGATATTTCTCTCCGGACTATGTCCCAGTTCGCTGCTAAGAGAAAGTTCCACTTTGTGATACGTCCTTTTTGGTGTAGTCCGCACCTGTGGTTTTGCTTTGAGAATTTCATCCTTCTTAGATGATCTCGACAACATCTCAAAACAAAATTGTTAGTAGTAACATAATTCCACTTGGAGAGGTAGTTTCTTGGTCATACCTCATCCTTGGGTTATGTCCGAATCTTAGGTTGTGACATCTTTTTGATGTGCTTTGTACATGTTGTTCTGATTCGAGATTTTCATCCTCTTGGATGTTCTCGGTAATATTTTGAAACAAAACTGTTAGTAGTAAAGTAATTCAACAGAGAAAGATAGCTTTGTACCTTATTTTCGTATTTGTTGCCTTTTGAAGCATATGTCGTCCTTTCCTGTTTCCATCTTGGGAAATAGCGACTTCTATGATAAGAATATGATAGCCTTCGTAGCTATCGGATAGGATTGCCTTCGTAGCGATTTTGAGTATGAAGACCTTCATAGTTATTGCGATGTAACGGTCTTCATGATTCTTTATGGCGTTCTCTTGAACTTGATAACCTTCGTGGTTATTGAAAGTAGTCCTTGCATATGCTTTCGGGATAAGTCTTGCGAATCATTCATATTGACGTGACTAACAGATATTCCCTGAACTGTCAGGCTTTGGGTGATCTTGCACATTATCCGACTTTAGATAGATGTGGATTACAAATGCCTTTAATTTTTCAACTTCGAGTAATCTTGCACATCATACGACTTTGGATAGAGGAGGCTTACAGATGTCCTTTGAATTGCCAGTTTTTGGGTAATCCCACACTTTTATCTGATCTTGGATGTAACGCGACTTACAGATTTCCCTTGAATTGCTAGCCTTTGGGTAGTCCTGCACAATATCAATGTGGATATATCGTGGCTTATAGATAACCCTTGGACTGTCAACTTTTGGTAGTCTTGCACTTTATCCAATTGCGGATATTATTGCGACTTACGCATTACCCTTGAACTTTCAATCTTTAGGTGATCTTGCACACTATCCGGTTTCGAATATCGCTGCATCTTACAGATAACTCTTAGTCTGTCAAGTTTTTGGGTAATCTTGCACACTATCCAGTTTTAGACATCGCTGTGGCTTACACACGACCTTTGGCCTTCTAATTTAGGGAGATTCGGTTCATCGTCCGATTTGGATGGTGTCTTATAGACATCCTTTGGACTATATGCATTCAATCTCGGCGGCAAGCGGTATTTGATTATAGAGGGTGACAAGGCCTTTGCCACATGATCAAATATAGCTGCATCTTCTGGCGATTAATGCCTTGTATGTATAAGCATACTTCAGAGCGAGACTTTATTATCTCTAATAAGGGTGCATAAATATCCTCGACGTCAAACTCCACTGTCTTACGCGATGTCAGATATGAATATACTGGATGCCAGACTTGGCATAATAATATCCTCAACGTCAGACTCTTCCGTATCACGCGATATCGGATGCAAATATGCTGGATGCCAGACTTGGCATAATAATAATAATATCCTCAATGTTAAACTCCTCCATCTCACACGATATCGGATATAAATATGCTGAATGCCAGACTTGTCATAATAATAAGGAAGCAAACACATCCTCAACATCAGACTCCTCCGTCTCACGCGATGTTAGATGCAAATATGCTGGATGCCAGACTTGACATAATAATAATAATATCCTCAACGTTAGACTCCTCCGTCTCACGCGATATCGGATATAAATATGCTGAATGCCAGACTTGACATAATGATAAGGATGCATAAATATCTGTGGCATAAATATGCAAATGAAAATATCCCCTATGTTAGACTCCTCCGTCTCACGCGATATTGGATACAAATATGCTCTTGGGTCGATCCTGTGCAGCCAGTGCGACTTAAGGACGCCTCTGAATGTTATCCACTTTGAAACCGGCTGGTAGAGGGACATAATACTCGCAACGAATGTATCTGCGGTATTAATGATGATGATGGTCCTCGCGACATGGTCCTCTCAACATGCAAATATGATATGGCCCTCTTGGCATGGTCCTCTCAACATGCAAATATGATATGGCCCTCTTGGCATGGTCCTCTTGACATGCAAATTTTTGAACATAGTCTGTTCGTGGTGATTTTTGGCTTACTGGGGATTGGCGGAGAACGTCACTGATCTCTCATTTGATGTCCTAATTTTGTAGTTTACCCAAAGTGTCCTGATCTTCTTGGGGACTTGAGGATGCTGTCAATCTCTTTTTATCTAGTAGTTCCTGCAAACTACAAGATATTTGCCCATTCCAGGGACTTTTGACTCTTTGGCTTCTTCCCACCGTTTTGGCTTTTATCGCCAAATTTGGGGCCCTTGGTCTTGTTGCGTTTCATTGAACATGTTGATAACGAGGGGCTTTCACCGATTTCTAACATACTTTTTAGGATAACCTGCATCCACAGAAAAAATGTTAGTTTCTGGTGAAACTGATCTGTGTTGACCTTCTTCGATCTTTTGCTCCTCTCTTTGTCTTTTCTGGGTGCTTTTTATTCTCGGGTGCTCATCGTCGTCGACTTCTCGGGTCACGGTAGACATAAGACAAAATCAAAATAAAGGAGTAAAACTAATTTTTTTGTAAAGATTTTTCGAACAAGTTTTTTGAAAAACAAAGATTTTGAAAAAGGATGGTTTGGAAAGGTCTGTGGCCGTCATGTCATATGCTAGCTCAACGAATGTCCTTTATCTGAGGCCTTGACGTTTCTGACATACTGCTGGCGGACTATGGAGATCCTTTGTCGTCCTAGCTGGGGAGTTCGGAAATATTTTTTTCTCGAGAAATATGTCACAACTGGGGATTAATCCACCTCGAACTTTATTACAACTGGGGATTTTTTAAGTAGATTCTGATCCCTTGGTGCTGGGGAATTCTTTGAAGTTTGTTTCTGGACTCTTGGGTGAAGCTTGGTGGAAATTTTGAGGACTTCCTTAAAATTTCTACCCCAGTTGAAGATTTTTGTGATGAAACTTATGCCATCGGCAAGAGACTTGAGACTCTGTGAGGATTACGAGATTCTTTCTCGATATTTATTTCAGTTGCTTTTTGGCATACTCTTTATTTTGATTTGCTTGGAGGACAATCTTTGCCTTCTTGAATTTTTGAGATTCCTTTCTCAAAAATTCTGCCCTAGTTTCCATTTTCTGGGCGATATGACCAAGCCATTGTGGTGCCTACGTATCCACAAGCCTGCTCTTGTTTTATTGGAAAACAACCTTCACCTTCTGAATTTTTGAGATTCCTTTCTAAAAAATTCTGCCCCAATTTCCATTTCCTGAGGTGATATGACCGAGCCGTTGTGGTGCCTATGTGTCCTGTTGAGGCAGGAATCAGGTCAAACGTAGTTCCCACGCTTGTAGTGAGAGAATGTTAGAAATAATTAAAGGGATGACCAAGGACAAAAAAGGCCGCCTACGTATCTCATTCTTGACAATTCAGGTCAAACGTAGTTCGAGGTAGAAAGGGAAAAGATAGATTTTCCTAAGGGATTGACCGAAGCCGACACAGGCCGCCTACGTATCTTATTCTTGAGAATTCAGGTCAAACATAGTTCGTACATAGAGGATAGGGAGTTTTTAATGCTATTACAAAGCATAGAGACGATTACAATTAGGAAGTGCGATTACAGGGAAAGAAAATGTAAGAAAACCCATCCTTAGGCATAGTATCTCTTCACAGCATCTGAGTTGATCGGCTTGGGCCACACTTGGCCATCCATCTCGGACAGAATCAAGGCTCCTCCGAATAACACTTTTTGGACAACATACGGACCTTGCCAATTAGGTGCAAATTTTCCTTTGTATTCCTCATGGTGGGGAAAATACGCTTAAGGACCAATTGTCCTATGGCAAACATGCGAGCTCTTACTCTCTTGTTGAATGCATGAATCATTCATTGCTGGTACAACTGACCTTGGCATACGATGCTCATCCTTTTTTTGTTAATCAGTATGAGTTGCTCGTGACGGGCGCGGACCCACTCTTCATTGCTCAGCCCAGCTTCTTGAATGATTCTAAAGGACGGTATTTCAACTTCAGCGGGTATCACTGCTTCTGAGCCATACACCAACACATAAGGAGTTGCCCGGTCGAAGTCCTGATGGTTGTCTGATATCCCAACAAAGCATAAGGCAACATCTCGTGCCAAGATCGATGGCTATCAACCATTTTTCTCAAGATCTTCTTGATATTCTTGTTGGCCGCTTCCACAGCTCCATTCATTTGTGGACGGTATGCAGTTGAATTTCGGTGAGTAATTTTGAATTGCTCACATATTTCTATCATCAAGTGACTATTCAGATTCACTCCATTGTCCGTGATGATTGACTCGGGGATTCCGAATTGGCAAATCAAATTGTTCTTGACAAAGTTAGCTACAATATTCTTGGTTAGGATTTGTAAGAAGCAGCTTCCACCCATTTGGTAAAATAATCAATGGCTACCACGATGAATCTGTGCCCATTTGAGGCAGCTGGTTCGATGGGACCAATGACGTCCATGCCCGAGGCTATAAAAGACCAAGGTGCGCTCATAGCATGAAGTTCGCTAGTGCACTCGAATCAAATCTCCGTGGATCTGGCATTTGTGACATTTCTGCACGAACTTGCTACATTCATTTTCCATGGTCATCCAAAAGTATATGGCTCGTAAGATCTTCTTGGTTAGGGTGAACCTATTCATATGAGGCCCACATACTCCAACATGTACTTCTTCTAGCAACCTTGTGGCTTCAGCCGAGTCAACACATCTTAAGAATTTGAGATCTTGAGTCCTCCTATACAGGATTTCTCCATTTAGGAAAAAGTTATTGGCCATTCGGCAGGTGGTTTTCTTTTGGTTGGCGGTCACATCCTCGGGATAGACTCCGGCTTCTAGATACCTCTTGATATCATAATATCATGGTTTTCCATCCGATTCTGCTTCAACTTGAGCACAATGTGCAGGTTGCTCTTTCAAACCTATCACCAACGGATCGATGTAATTCTGATTGGGGTGCTGAATCATGGAAGATATGGTTGCCAAAGCATCAACAAATTCATTTTGAATTCTCGGCGTATGCTTAAACTCGATCTTTCAGAACCTCTTGCACAAACTTTGTACCAACTTCACATATGACACAATCTTAGGGTTTTTCACGGTCCATTCGCCTTGGACTTGGTGAATTAGCAAATCAGAATCACCGATAACCAAGAGTTCTCGAATATCCATATCCATAGCTAACTGAATGCCGAGAATACAAGCTTCGTACTCGGCCATGTTGTTGGTGCATGGGAAACAGAGTTTGTCTGTCACCGGGTAGTGCTGACCAGTTTCTGATACCAAGACTGCTCCGATGCCTGAATCTTTGAAATTGACCGCTCCATCGAAGAACAATCTCCAACCAGGGTATGCTTCTGCGATATCTTCTCCTATGAACAAAATCTCTTCATCTGGGAAGTAAGTTTGGAGTGGCTCATAATCTTCATCAACCGGATTTTCCACTAAGTGATCCGCTAAGGCCTGTCCTTTGATCGCTTTCTTAGTCACATATACAATGTCAAACTTACTTAGCAACATTTGCCACTTAGCCAATTTCCCCATAGGCATAGCCTTTTGGAATATGTACCTCATGGGGTCCATTCTGGAAATGAGATACGTCGTGTAGGATGACAAATAATGTCTCAATTTCTGGGCAACCCAGGTCAAGGCACAACAAGTCCTTTTTAGCAAATTATAATGAGCCTCGTATGGAGTGAATTCTTGCTCAAGTAATAAATCGCTTGTTCCTTCTTTCCGCTTTCATCATGTTGCCCCAGGACGCAACCAAAGGCATGTTCTGAGACTGACAGATACAACAACAATAGACTTCCTTCTCTCGGAGGGACCAATACTGGTGGACTGACAAGTAGTTCTTGATACGATCAAAAGCTTGTTGGCACTCTTCTGTCCAGCTAGTTGGCGTATCTTTTTTCAGCAATTTGAAGATAGGTTTGCAAATAACTGTTGACTGGGCTATGAACCAGCTAATATAATTCAGCCTGCCTAAGAAACTCATGACTTCTTTCTTGGTCTTTGGGGGAGGCAACTCCTGAATTGCCTTAATTTTTGAGGGATCGAGCTCGATTCCCCTTCTACTGACTATGAATCCCAACAGCTTGCCAGCTAGCACCCTGAAAGCACATTTGGCGGGGTTTAACTTTAGATTATACTTTCTTAGTCGATCAAAGAACTTTCTTAAATAGGTCAGGTGATCCGAACTCTCGCGGGACTTAATAATCACATCATCCATATACACTTCGATCTCTTTGTGAATCATGTCATGGAATATGGTCTTCATGGCTATCATATAAGTGGCACCCACATTCTTAAGGCCGAACGGCATCACTCGGTAATGATAAACACCCCAAGGTGTGATGAAAGCCATTTTCTCCGCATCTTCTTCGTCCATTAAAATATGATGGTACCCAGCAAAACAATCCACGAATGACTGCATTTCATGCTTTACGCAGTTATCGATAAGGATGTGGATGCTGGGCAATGGAAAATTATCCTTGGGACTGGCCTTGTTCAAGTCCCGATAGTCGACACAAATTCTAATTTTCATGTCTTTCTTGGGAACTGGGACAATATTGGCCAACCAAGTTGGATACTTCGTGACCTCTACCACTCCAAACTGTATTTGTTTGGTAACTTCTTCCTTGATTCTCAGGCTTAGATCTGGCTTGAACTTTTGAATCTTCTACTTTATCGAATCAAACCCTGGATTGATAGGCAACTTGTGAGAGACTATGCCTGTGCTTAAACCTGGCATATCACTATATGCCCAAGCAAATATGTTGATGTACTCTCAGAGTAATTTGATGAGTTCCCTTTTTGTGCTTCTGTTAGATGGATACAAATTTTGGTTTCCTTGACCTCTTGATCGTCTCCTAGATTGACCGTCTCGATCCCCTCTAGGTTGGGCCTTTCTCGGTTCTCAAAGTCTTTTAATCCCTCTGTTAATTCTTCTGAAACCATAGTTTCTTTGTCATATTCATCGAAAGCATCATCATCTAACTCGGCTTGTTTGTTAAGATCTTGACATGACATGACAGTGGCAGGTTTTAACTTATTATTACTGAAACCAAAATAAAATGGGTTAGATAATAACAAGTTAATATAAACAAATTTTGAACAGTAAATATTTTCAAAATAAGGAGGCTTTCATTGAAATTCGGAAATAATTACAAACTGTGGCTACAACCCACATGAATGTAGGTTCATGTTTTTTGGAAAGCAGTAAATAGTACGAGGAATATTAAAACATAAAGGGTGGGTCGCAGAGCCTCATCCAGACCATCACCAATTTTTCATAAAATAGAGTCTTTGTCTACCCAGCCAAGCGGAGAGTCACGAGGGGAGTTGCGACCCAATTCTGTAGCTTTTTGCTGGGCTTGGCATCCCTAATCATGGCTGCCTCAGGGATTTCTTCTGTTATAGCATCATATTCCTCAAACAGATCTCCTATTCCATCCTTTAACCCGTCACTTGGAGGACTAATATGCACCGGGAATGACTGATATAAGTGAGGAAGTGGCTTAGGCAGTCCTGACTGCTTCTTCTCTTTGACTCTCGCCTTTTCCTCTCGGGCCACATACCCTAGTCCATGCCTGGTCATCTGTCCATGGATGCTTAAAGGCTCTGTCATACCATCGAAATTCTTTCCCAGCCCAAAACCTAGCTCGTATCCACTCCTTAACATCATAGTTGCAATCATTTTATAGATGAGTGGCATAGGAATTTAAGGAGCAAGATCTTCTCCAGTGCATTGACAATCTCTACGATGTAGAAATTGCTTCCCCTCGGGACTTCTTCAATCACAGGGACATAACCATTAGGAAGGATCAAATGACTCCCTTCTTCATGGATCACCACTTCATGTTCTTCCCAAATGAACTTCACCATCTGGTGCAAAGTTGATGGTACAACTCCGGCTCTGTGGATCCATGGCCGTCCCAGAAGCAAGTTATAGCTGGTGGTGATATCCATGACTTGGAATTTTGTGCGGAACTCAGCGGGTACCATTTGGATGTACATGTTAACTTCTCCGATAGTGTCTCTTTAACCTCCGTCAAAAGCTCTTACGTTGACCCTGCTCTGGCGAATCTTTCCCAGATCGTATTCCAACTGAGTTAATGTTGACAATGGACATATATTAAGCCCTGATCCATCATCAATCAATACTCGGTTCACAATCTTCTCTTGACTCTGGATAGTGATATGTAAGGCTTTGTTGTGCATCATGCCTTCAAAAGGCAACTCATCATCACTAAAGCAGATATGGTGGCCCCCTAGGACCGGCTTACCACCGCGGTCAGATTCTCTACACTAGTACCTGTCAGTACATAAGCTTCATTCAGGACTTTGAGTAATGCCTGCCTATGGTACTGGGAACTCATGAGTAATACACAAATAGAAATCTGGGCGGGGGTCTTCTCCAAATGCTTCACAATGGAGTACTCCTTCGACTGCATTCTTCTCCAGAACTCTTCCGCTTCACCTTCAGTGATCAGCCTCTTCTACAGATCCTTTTTGTAAGTATAATTCTCCAAATCATCGGGGATATAACATTTTCCTGATCTTGCCATACTATGGGCTCCGGCGACCTCAACTACGAACTCTTTTTTTGCTAGTACAAAAGCAAAAGCTTGCTGCGGTGCTGCCAAAACAATGAATTGTGGCTTCTTCGCGATGCTCAAGGTGGCCACAGGTTTTTCCAACTCTTCTGGCGTTTTAGAACCAGATGGTACTATGGACTTGATCAAGACCCAGTGTTCTTCTATCTCGATCATATTTACAGCGGCTCCTCCGTGATTTAGGAGTGGATTGTTGTTAACATTTGGTGGCATTGTCTGCAATGTGATCACCCTTTGATCAATCAAATCTTGAATCTTATGCCTCAGGTTAATGCAATCTTTGGTACTGTGTTCGGTGCCTCCAGAGTGGTAAGCACAATATCGATCGGCTTTGTAGAAGCGAGAGTCAGGATTGCCTGGTTTGGGTTGAATGAGCTGAATAAACCCGGCGGCCTTCAATCTCTCGTACAACTGAGTTCTGGTCTAGGCCAGCTGGGTGAAAGTTCGAGGAACTTTCTTTTCTAGATTTGGATGAGGGATATTGATGTTAGTGGGGGGAGGAACTTGGTGATTGTTCTTGTTCTCGGGAGCCTTCTGATACACTTGAAAGTTTTTGGGAGGAGCTGGGTAAGTGGGTTGCACATTTGGTTGTGTAGCTTGGTAAATAGGATGAGTATTTGGTTGTGGAGCTTGGTAAATAGGCTGAGTATTTGGTTGTGGAGATTGGTAAATAGGCTGAGTATAGAAAGTTGGTTGGGGGTTTTGTGGAGCCGGGGGAGGGGTTGTTGGAACAAGTGAATTTTTATGGTTGGCTCCAAAAAGCTTCTATGGTTTTGTGCTAGGACTGGAAGATACCGAAGACACTTCTTCACTCTTCTTCCTAGGAAGTCTTGCCGATCCTGAGGAAGCTGGGGCCTTGGCGATCTTGCCACTACGAAGACCTTCTTCCATAATTTCACCGATCTTGACTAGGTCGGCAAACTTGGCTTTAACCGCTGATATCATCTTGTCATAAAATTCTGACTCTTGAGAGCGCATAAATAATGCTCTTATCTCTTCTTCTTTCATGGGAGGCAAAACTCTCGCCACCTCCTTTCTCCATTGATAGGCATAGTCTCTGAAGTCTTTGTTCAATTTTTGTCTGATGCATCCTAGAGAATACAGGTCTAGGATGACTTCCACATTATATTCAAACCTTTGAGCGAAGTCCCTGGCTAGATCACTCTACCTAGACCATTTCTTCAGTTCCTGAGAGGTGAACCATTCTAAAGCCTCTCCGCTCAGGCTTTGGCTGAAAAGCCTCATTAACAGAGGGTCATTCTTCCGGGCACCGACTATTTGGTTGCAGTAGCTTCTTAAATGAGCCTCGGGATTCCCAACACCATTGAAGGTCTCGAACTTGGGAATCTTGAATCCTCTGGAAGGTCCATTTTGGGATGGATACAGAGATTATCATAGTCATAGCCTTTCTCGTAAGGCGAACCTCAGAACTCTCTAATCCTGGCTATCTCCTCCTTTATTTGTGCCATGTCATGGTCATGTTTCTTTTCTGTGGCTCTCAATTTCTCTTTCCTTCTCCTCGTACTGATCCAGCTAAGGGCTTTCTTAGAGAGTGTTGTATGGTTCTACCATGGCATGGAAAGTGGTTGGGGGCATGTTTTGGACGGGTGGGGGTTGGACGTGTGGAATGAAATTTGGATATGTGGGGGTATGGTTGTGTGGGTTAGTGACATTGGAATGATTATTGTAGGAGTTATAGGTATTTGGTAGCGTATTTTGATAGTTTTGGGGGAGGTTTTGTGAAAGGTAGGCACTTGGGTTGTTGCTCTAGTTAGTGTGCTGGACAAGAGGAGTATGGATTTGATACGAGGATCCAATATGAGGAGGGTTATTGGAGAGAGGTTCTTTGGAAGGTCTAGGTGCGAAGGCAGGAGGGACATCCTTTGGTAGGTTTTCGATCAGCGGGGAGTTGAGCGGAGTGATTTGGAGAGGAGGCTGAGAGGTGCCCAGATTTGGAGTGTTAGCGGTAATAGCCAAGCTAGCCATATCCTTGGCTTTCTGCATCTCTTCTTGCATTTTCTCTAGCTTCCTTGCAAGCTCTGCAGTCATTTTGCTTTGTTCAGCGATAACATTGTCTCTCACGGCCAAGGCATTATCTTTCTCACTATCAATTATTTTACCCTTAGAAAAGCGAGGGTTAGAGGAGGAATCTACGAGTGCCTTTGAGCGGGTGAAATAGGGATGTTTGGCCAGTTTTGTCAACATAGAGCAGTTTCTATTTCCTGTTGAAGTAAAGACAACTCAAAGGGCTATGTGTTAGATCCCGTCAGTGATAAACAATATAAGATATCTGACTGAAGATAAACCCTTAAGAATTGTAATAAACACATAAAGCTGGTTTTCATCAAGGCAAATTGATCCATGGGGTTATTGACTCAAAGGTTCGATGGGCAGGAATTTGCCTATCGATTTTGGGTAGGTAGATTTTATCGGGAGATTTTATTTGTCGAGTCTTCATCTTTTGATGCTTGTCTTGTAGCACTTGATGTGTCTTCTGATTTCTTTGGTATCTCCATCGATGTGGGGAAGTGAAAATTTCTTCAAGGATAGAGGCCGGGCCTTGAAGGCTGCCTACGTATCTCACGAAGGAGAATTCAAGCCCTACGTAGTTCGAGGGGTAAAAGGGATATATTTCATTTCATTTCATTTCTTCCAATATCTTTTGTTTACAAAGGGAAAAGTAAAGGCGTCATAAAGGAAATAACTACAATAACTTTGCTACTTTTAAAGCCTCTTTGGATAGTGGCGGGTCTCGATCTTCTTGATCTCTGGTCTCCTCTCAGGGGTAGTAGGGTGGTAGCTCCAACTGAATCCTCCCCGTAGTTATGAGATGTTCCAGGTCAACCCTAAAGCCATGCCAAATCTTGATATTCTTGCCTCCTTCACCTGTGTGGTAGAGGCAAACTTCCTTCTCTCGACGCCATGCTCTGGACATGCTCTTTGGTTTTCTCTCAACCGGCTCTAGAATTTTGGCATGAAGGATCTTCGCATAGATATCACAGTAAGTCTCCTGAAAGACCGTGAAGTCATGCCTATGAATCACTACGTCCTTAGTGATTGGCATACCAGAACTGACTTGATCACACGTGAGGATAGTTCGAGGACCCCACAGGTGGCCTATCTGTCCACTGTTTATCATGTGATAAACCCTGGCTCAAGGCGTTGCAATCATCAGTGGTATGACCCCTATGTCATGGGTGATAAGCACATTCTTTGTGCTCATTCTGGGGGTGACATCCGAATCCTTCGGATTCATTCGGATGAAGAACTCTCATGGCTTTCAAAGTATCATAAAGGTCGGACAGGAGAATGAGTCTGGGACCTTGAAGATACTCTCGGGATTGAGCTTTGAGGGTGATGTGCTCTTTCCCTAACCTAACCCTAGTTGGCCACACAACATCATCTTTGATTTTGGTCCAGTAGTGGGTGATTTGTCTGGGAGGCAAGGCTTGCTCGACGATCCCTTGCTCTGGTTCTTCATTTTCCTCCATGAGATTTTCGAGTGGCTGTACAAACTCCTCATCCTCTTGATCATTCATGGGTCTCGCTCGTGCTATTATTTCATCAGCCTTAGCTATCTGCTCTTCTGTGACAGCTATCTCTTCATCTAGCCTTTTGAATTTGGCCAATGCTTCTTCAGTGAGTTGTTCTACCTTCTTGGTCTATTTTTCGGCTTCGACCATCTTCCTGTTGATTTCTTCCATACTCCTAATCATTGCTTCCTCGGTATCCATAGTGAGTCAATTTCCTATTGGATAGTAAAGACGCCTTTAGGTATTATTGGGTGAGGTTCGGAATTTTTGGAGGAACCGAGAGACTCAAGAAGTAATTTGGTCAGACTTTGCATAGTGGGCTTTATATTTTGCCTATGGTGTTCTTAAAAAACAATTCAGCATGGAGTGGACTAATTTTCCTTGATTCAAGCAGCACACATAGCACATAAAGCAGTTTATATTGCAATAATATTACAATAAATATTGCGTCCTAACTGGATGACCTTTTTATGCCAAAGGTGGGCCTAGCGGGTTTGAAAGACGTATGTGTCGTATTTAAACCATTCTATTGCCCCAAAAATAACATATATATATGGAAAAACTTCCCTTTTATAAGGATACAAATACTGGCCGAAAGGGGATACATTTTAAAGGGAGGGATAAATACATAAAAGTCATACCCACGCAGGGGCAATTTAGGGAAAGTAAAACATACATAGAAATTAAACCCGCGCAGGGGCGAAGACACTAAAAGTATTATGTAGAAGGTCCATCCTTGGTTCTGCTCCTCTTGAATGCTCCGGCGATGCTCCTGAGTTCGAATTGGCTTAACCACATGTCGCTCTGAAGTTTCACCACTTGTTCATGCATAGGCAACGCCCCAGCTTCCAAGGCTTTCTTGGTCATTTTGGAGTCAGGTTGGGCTATTCCTACTCTTATGTCTTTGAGTTCCTGAGTTAAACCTGCTATGGTGCGCCGGTCTTCCTTTTGTTTCATAAGAAATTCCTATTCTCTTCTGGCCATTTCCTCTTGGAGATTCAGTAACTGTAAACGGGCGTTGGGTCTAGAATTGACCCGTGGTTCTGATATAACTACTCCTTCGATGTCTGCTTTCAACCATTGCTTGTAGCCATCCACATATCCGGGATCAAACCTATCTGAGGCCAATTTCTCTGGACCCATTTTTACGAGTGTTTTCCAGTTATGGCAAATTTTCAGCCTTCGGGACTTTTTCATATTCATCGTAGTCGATGGTGTAGCAACCCATGTGAACAGTCGCTGGTTTGACCTGGACCCTTCCAAATTGTCTAAGGACCCTTTGTGGAGCGTAGGGTTGGATTCCCCGAATTCCTGGTAGAGGGAGAAAATCTAAATCACAACATCTCACGATTACTTTTGTTGAGTGAAAGTCGTCAAACATCATTTGAACATTATCTTCTCCAAGTTCACAAAAAGCTTGGGCCCACCCTATCTTGGTCCTATTTCTAGTGCCTCTACGATGAAATATTTCTGTCAATATTGCCAAGTTATCGAGCCTTTCTGGTTTGGCGATTTCCTAGTTCCCATTGTATTTGACCAAATGTTTGAGAATACAGTGTTGTAGAAACAGGTTGCAAACTTGGAAGTAACGGTGGCCATTTTTGCATCTTCTAGGGCCCTATAAATATCAGATAGAATAACCGGGACTAACAGAAAGTAACTGATGGTTCCTCCGTCCGACAGTCCATGAAACATGGTATGGGTCACCATAGTTATCTGGGTATTGATGAAGAGTTTTTTATTTAATGGAAATACCATGACATCTAAGAGAGCTATAGCAAATGCCAAAGCTCTGGTTTTGTCCCATTCTTGAAATGTGTAAAACTCATCCTGGTACAGAAAGAACCCCTCCCTAGTCCTAAAGCAGTTATAGAGCATTTGGAAAGAAATACTTGGCCCGGTTATCCATGGGAATTGATGTTCCCGTAGATGGAGATACTTGGCGATCTAATTTGGGGTAGGCTTGTCCGGTATCAAAATGCCTTGTTGAGGTCTTAGTTTCCTTTCCTTGGCCGTTCCCGCAGTTTCAATGCATTTCTGAGTTCCTCTATTGTTGGAGTCATTTCCATTGTTCCAAAATGAAACACCATTTTCTCGCTATCCCAATATCCGATTAGGAACTCGATTAATTTTGGCCATGCTTCCATATCCAATAAAGCCTGCAAATGACCCATGTATTGACGGACTATCTTCTGATGGTTTGGACCCAAATTTATCCACCACATTCAGAGGAGTAGGGGAGCTTCTTTCGTCACATCGAACTTGAGAAATCTCGACATCCTACAAAACAGAGTAATCTGTTAGGCCCCACTCCAGGACAATAGTCCGGTTACAACATATACATCTTTCAAATAACACGTAGTTGGATGCTATGTCGTTAGGTTGGAAACCTGTTGACATGTTTTAGTGGTTTACTAATAGACTTAATATCCTTTGGATATTAAGACGTCCTAGGCTAATGCCTATTTCGATATTTGATTTTGCTCTATCCTGAGTTTCTAGAATAGGTTTCAAAATTGACCGGGAACCCAGGTGGACAACCGAGGCTAAAATAATAAGTGACCGTTAACCAACCACGGGTCAACTACTTCACTCGTCTATTTTGAAAATTGTGTGTTTTGTTAATAACGACCGCAAATACTTGCGTAATCGTCTTTTTACTCCTAATGCAATCTAATATTTGCCAAGGGACGCGAAAGATGTCATGAACAGTTGTAAGTGTGGGAAAGTAAACAAATAAAGAAAGCGATAAAATTACTAATTATTACAATTCTGAATAGTTAGTCAAATAAGTTAGTTTCAAATAATGAAGTTAGAACCTAGTTGAAAAATCCCCAGCGGAGTCGCCATTTCTGTTTTCGGGAAAAGTGACTTATTTTGAAAACTCATTTTGAAAATATAGTTAAAGTTTCAAAACGTTTTTCATTTAAAGCAAAAGTCGCCACTTAGTTTTATATAAAGGAAAACAAAGAAAAACTTACAAAAATTTCAAAGTCTAAAACAGATAAAGATTTAGAAAAATTGCGAGATTTTGGGTAAGGGTTCAAATTAATATCTCGAGAAGGTTTTGAAGGCATTCAGGATATCTGCTAACTTGCGGTTATCCGAACATGTTTGAAAATAACTTTTTGACTAACTTTGAAAAATACTTTTATATAAAGAAAATGTGAACTAAATAAAATAATTTAAACTATAAGTTTGAAACTTTAGTGATGATTTTGAAAAGAAGTGGTGAACATAATTTTAAAGGAAAACGTATCTGGCCAAATTTAAAAAGAACAACTTTGCAGTAACTGGAGAAAAGTTTTCGAAGAAAAAGAAATTGAAAACACAAAAGGTACTCACTTAGGGGAAATCCAACCAAGTTGTTGTCAGTCCAAGTTAGTTACAAATAACTCTATTCTAACAAAATACAAATAGTCTAAAAAAGAAGGAAAATAATTAAGCTTTGAGCTTAATAATTGAATTCTGGTCCATTCGACACCTGTCCTAAAAATCTAATTTGGGCTTTGAGCCCAATTGCTGCTCTGCTTGGACTTTTGGTCCATTTCCATCAAACTTTTGCCATTTTGGGCTGCCGCTGCTACTACTGTATGTATGGTTTTGGCCTATTTTTTTCGAGTCCAGTCTATTTTGGACTATTGATTCTCCTGCAATGTCATGTGTCAGGCCCATTTTCCTTCAATTTTTAGCTTGTTTGCTCTGGTTTCAGATGGGTTCAACTCGAATAGTGTTAGGCCGGGCCCAACGGAAAATGCAAGAGGGTATTTGGGAGTCCAAATTGGACTCGGTATCGTTCATGCGTAATAGGAAAAAGAAAGAGATTTAACATCAATTCTAGTAACTTGTGAAGGAGTAATTAAAATAACAAAGGCAACCAAGACATTTTAATTCTGCTATCTAAAGATTTGATCATGATTGTGAACTTTATGAACTTAATAAGACCTAGTGAAGGGTCTTGATCGGACCAGTGACTCCATAAGCAATAATCAAGAAGAGAAATGACTGAATCTTGACTAAATTCATACAAGACAAACCAACATGCCACACTCTTTTGCAATTCTAAATTCTCTGTCTTCTAATCCAAGCCCAACACAAAGCATATAAATAACATTTTTTAGCTATACTTAACACAGAGAGGTTCATGAGATACAAATGACATAGCTAATCTAGCTAAGGCATAGTCTAAAAAAAACATATTCACAGCAACCAAATGAAGACACAATTAAACTATTGACATGATTTCAATAGAGCCAAAGCAATATTAAGACCAAATTAGCAATATCCATACCTAAGATTAGCCGTAGACTGAATAATCAAAAACAGAAGAGGGGAGACAGGGGAAGAGGAGAGAAGTCAAATTGAAACTGAATTGAGCAACATAGCCTTTCACTCAAATAGAAATTAGCACAGGGGTATCAGGATGCATCCAACCTATCGAATTTGTTCATGGTTTACTCAAAATGAAAATAGCCAAACATTTAGCACAAACATTTTCTATATGAGGTAATCACACTTAGACAGAATTGAACATGACAGACTAAGGCAAATTATTTACCCCGAGTAGGCTCATAGAAGTCATGGTTCAAGCTACGAACTAATTGAAGACAATAGTACATCATAACTTGGTAGAAAATTTCATAAGAAACGGGCAGAAAAACAAACCCAAAGCAAAATGAAACTTCATAACCTTTGGCATTTGAAAAAATAGATCTTTCAGATTTATTATCAACATTTCTAAAAAACAAGTCCGACAGAAAAAGAAACAGCCTAAAACCAGAGAAATATCTCTAAAAGAAAGGAAAGAAATAGATAACCCTACATTACGCTTAAAAGAGACAAAGAAAAAGGAAAGAAAGGACGAAAAGAAAAGGAAATGGTGAAGGGTTTTACCTTTCTTGGAGCACCGTCTGGGACTGTGAGCCTCGTCGGAACTATATAACCACCGCCGGAATAGAGCTTGGGGTTTTCAAATCAAAATTTTCTTCTGAACTCTTTTGGTTTTCTGTGAGCTAGAGAACGACTCTCCAAAGAAACTCCAAAAAACTTGAAAGCCAAAACCCCTATTTTTGAAAACCCTTGTGGTTTATATAGAGGAATTTGAGGGTGAAAAGAGGGGGAAAACGGAAGGGTTTTTGGGAAAATCGCTGGGGAAATTTAAATTCCTTCTTCGGATAACCTTTGGCCAGCAAAGAAATTGGACAAACTTGTACAAATTTCCATGAGCTTCGCAGAGAAATCGCCACCTCACGACCTCTTGAAGCTTCTGGATAATGCCAGCACAACTTTGACGGAGAAATGGATGTCCTCTGGGAATTTTAAAGGGGTGAAGTTGTCGTTAAAGCTATTAGAGCTGTTGTTGTTGTCGTTTCTGCAGATGGAAACATTAGGGTTTGGATGGAGTTGTACTGGGGTGAGCTGAGGTGTTGTACGAGGTGCGTTGCTCATACAACGCTCTCTTTTCTGGAAAAATAAGGAGAGTGGGACGCGTGAGAGAGGAAGATGTTGGCCGCGGCTAGGGTTTCTGTGAAGGTTGAGAGAAGATGAAGGAGAAAGGGGCGTTTGGTTATCTGTTGTATAGAGGAGCAAGAGAAGGAGAGATAAGGGGTGGTTTTGGAATGATTTGACCGGGTCAGAACAAAAAAGGGGGAAACGGTATTGGGCTTAGGCGGGTTAATTGAATTGGGTGATGTGGTTGGCCCAAACGTGGTCAGCTGAAGCAAGAGGTATTATAAGGGTGGTTTAGCTTTTTGCCACATTTTGCAAAATGTGGCCATTTTTAAGTTTAAGAGGTAGCCAAATTAGGGGTAATGAAATTCGGCTAGAGTTTAAAGAATTTTAAAGAAATAGGCTAGAATTGGAATAGAAACAATCAATTAAAATCAATTCTTGAGCTTTATTAATTTAAACAATTTGAAATAATTATTACGTTTAACACGTAACTACCTCTTTTAACAATTATGAAATTAATTTATTCAATTAATCTCTCATTTTGAAATAATTTGGAGGAAAATCGAGCGTTTAATCTCTTAAAAAGATTTTCTTATGAAATTAAACTTTTGAATAGTTCTTTAAGTAAACCTATATAAATTTCACATAATTAAATATGAAAAATGTAAGATTATTACTCAAAACTATTATAAAGCTGACTTGGAAAATGTTTTATCCTTTTTACAAAATAATTATTTCAAAAATTGTTTAAAATTCAAAAAGGCTCAAGATTAATTGGTAATGTGGCAGGTAAAAATTGGGTGTCAACATATATCTTCTTGGCTGGTTTGGATGATATTTATGATCGTATCCGAAGTGATATTCTTTGCACAAACCCTTTTCCCAATCCAGAATCTGCTTTTGCTATGGTCCAAAGTGAAGAACAACGGAGGAACACCATGTTAAACAACAATGCAGATTCTAGAATGGCTATGGCAGCAAAGGCTTCATTGATCCAGAATCAAAATTACCATTCAAAAGCTCGTGGCAATAGTGAAAAGGGTTGTACTTATTGCGGCAATCCCAAACATGCAATTGAAAACTGTTTTAAATTGCATGGCTATCCAGATTGGTGGGATGGTTTAAATGAAAAGAAGTCTAGGGAACAATGAAATCGGAAGGATGGTGACAAAAATGATGTGAAAGCTGTTGTTATGGTTTCATCCAGAACATTACTGCCAACTGCCGGAACTTCTTTAGTTTCAACTGAAATTGGTGATTCTGATTTACATATACCTAGCCACTCATCAAGTAATATTGGATCATCTCTCATTAATATGGATTCTACTAAAGACACGGGATGGGTTATTGACTCCGGAGCCACTGATCACATGACCTTTGACTAGTCGCTTCTACAGGCTCCTAGAAAACTACATCGTTCACATAATGGTGTATCATCCCCTGTTACTAGTGCTAGAACTGTTGTTTTGACTCCCTCCTTATCACTAGAGCATACATTATTTGTTCCTTCACTATCCAATAATTTGTTATCTGTGTCTTAAGTAACTGAACAATTAAATTGTCTAGTATATGTATTCTCATTTCTGCATCTTTCAGGACCTCAACAACAAGGAGATTATTGGGTGTGGTACTAAAAAAGGGGGACTTTATTTTTTGGACGATGTGTGCCATGGTATTTCTCTAAACAGTCAAGGTTCCTTTTCTGATAAACAACACCAAATATGGATGTGGCATCGAAGATTTGGTCATGCTTCTTTTGGCTACATTAAGCACTTATTCCTAGCTTTGTTTTCAGAGTGCAATCTCTCTAATTTTCATTGTGATATTTGTGTATTAGCAAAAAGTCATCGTACTAACTTTTCTTTAAGTACTAGTAAGGTGACTGAGCCATTTGCATTGAATCACTCTGATGTGTGGGGTCCTTCTCCAGTTCCTACTTCATCCGGATATCATTGGTTTGTAATCTTTGTTGATGATTTTAGTCGTATGCCATGGCTTTATCTAATAAAGAATAAGAGTGATGTTTCTGAATGCTTCCGCTCATTTCATAAGATGATAGAAACTCAATATTCTACCAAAATAAAAGTTCTTAGGTCAAATAATGGTGAAGAATAAGAGTGATTGTGTTGTTTTTGTTCATCTCCCTAAACACAAACGTACCAAGCTTGATCCATGTGCATTAAAGTGTGTTTTTGTTGGGTATTTGCCTCATAAAAAGGACTACAAATCGAGGAAAAGCACCAAAAAAATACTCTCCTGATAATCCAAAGGAAGTCAAATATCCTATTGCTCATTATGTTTCCAGTGGACACTTACCAAACTCTATCTAAGGCTTTGTGAATCAGATGTCATCAATTAACATCCCTGCAAGATTTGAAGAAGCTTTGAAGATAACACACGAAAAAAAATCAAAAAATCCCTATTTTCCATTTCGGACCACATTTTAAATCCAAAAGGCTCACGTTTTACCCACCGAACCAACGCGCGCTATTAAATAGGTCATCACGGACGCCCACAAAATATTTTGGCCAAAATACCGCCGGACGCACATATCACACAAAATCCATGGACTATAACACACGAAAAAACTAAAAAATCCCTATTTCCCATTTCGGGCCACGTTTGAAATCCAAAAAGCACATGTTTGCCTCTCCGAACCAATGCGCGCCATTAAATAAGTCGTCACGGTCGCCCACAAAAAATTTCAGCCAAAATACCACCGGACGCACATATCACAAAAATTCATAGACTATAACACACGAAAAAACTGAAAAATCCCTATTTCCTATTCCGGGCCATGTTTGAAATTCAAAAAACCCACATTTTCCCCTTTGAACCAATGCACACCATTAAATAGGTCGTCACGGATGCCCACGAAAATTTTTGGCCAAAATACCGTCGGACGCACATATCACACAAAATCCATGGACTATAACACACGAAGAAATTGAAAAATTCCTATTTCCTGTTCTAGGCCACGTTTGAAAACCAAAAAGCCCACTATTGCCTCTCCAAACCAACGCACGCCACTAAATAGGTCGTCAAGGATTGGCCAAAATACCGTCGGACACACATATCACACAAAATCCATGAATTATAACACACGAAAAAATTGAATAACCCTATTTTCCGTTCTGAGCCACGTTTGAAATCCAAAAATCCCACGTTTGCCCCGTTAAACCAATGCGTGCTTAAATAGGTCATCACGAGAGCCCACGAAAAATTTTGACCAAAGTACAGCCGGACGCACATATCTCACAAAATCCATGGACTATAACACATGAAAAAACTGAAAAATCCCTATTTCCCGTTGCGGGCCACATTTGAAATCCAAAAAGCCCACATTTGCCCCTCCGAACCAAAACGCGCCATTAAATAGGTCATCACAGATTCCCACAAAATTTGTTTGCCAAAATACCTCCGGACACACATATCACACAAAATCCATGCATATAACACACGAAAAAACCAAAAAATCTCTATTTCCCGTTTCGAGCCACGTTTGAAATCCCAAAAGCCTATGTTTGCCCCTCTGAACCAACGCGCGCCATTAAATAGGTCGTCAAGGGAGCTCACGAAAATTTTTGGCCAGAATACCACAAGACGCACATATCACAAAAAATTCATGGACTATAACACACGAAAAAACCAAAAAATTCCTATTTTCCGTTCTGGGCCATGTTTGAAATCCAAAAATCCCACGTTTGCCCCTTTGAACCAACGCACGCCATTAAATAAGTCGTCACGGGCGCCCACAAAAAATTTCGGCCAAATTACCGCCGGACGCACATATCACACAAAATCCATGACTATAACACATGAAAAAACCAAAAAATCCCTATTTCCCGTTCTGAGCCACATTTGAAATCCAAAAAGCCCACGTTTGCCCTTACGAATCAAAACGCGCCATCAAATAGGTCGTCACTGACGCCACGAAAATTTTCAGCAAAAATACCACCGGACGCACTTATCACACAAAATTCATGGACTATAACACACGAAAAAATTAAAAAATCCCTATTTCCCGTTTTGGGCCACGTTTGAAATCCAAAATCCCACCTTTGCCCCTCCGAATCAATGCATGCCATTAAATAGGTCGTCACGGAATCCCACAAAAAATTTCAGCCAAAATACCGTCGAACGCACATATGACACAAAATGCATGGACTATAAACACGAAAAAATCGAAAAATCTCTATTTTCCATTCCGGGCCACGTTTGAAATCCAAAAAGCCCACATTTTCCCCTCCGAACCAATGCGTGCCATTATATAGGTCATCACGGAAGCCCACGAAACTTTTTGGCCTAAATACCGCCGGACGCACATATCACACAAAATCCATGGACTATAACACACGAAAAAACCAAACAAATCCCTATTTACCATTCCGAGCCAGGTTTGAAATCCAAAAAACCCACGTTTGTCCCTCCGAACCAAAACGCTCCATTAAATAGGTCGTCATGGACGCCCACGAAAAATTTTGGCCAAAATACTGCCATAAACACATATCAGACAAAATCCATGGACTATAACACATGAAAAAACTAAAAAATCCCTATTTCCCGTTCCGAGCCACCTTTGAAATCCCAAAAGCCCACGTTTGCCCCGTTAAACCAACGCACGCCATTAAATAGGTCGTCACGGGAGCCCATGAAAAATTTCAACCAAAGTACAGTCGGACGCACATATCACACAAAATCCATGGACTATAACACATGAAAAAACTGAAAAATCCCTATTTCCCGTTCCGGGCCACATTTGAAATCCAAAAAGCACGTTTGTCCCTTCGGTCATTAAATAGGTCGTCACGGATGCCCACAAAAAATTTTGGCCAAAATACCGCCGGACGCACATATCACACAATAAATCCATTGACTATAACACACGAAAATACCGAAAAATCTCTATTTACTGTTGTTCGAGCCATGTTGAAATTCCAAAAAGCTTATGGTTTGCCCCTATGAACCAATGGCGATAAATAGGTGTCACAAGCGCCCGAATATTTTGGTCAAATACTGCGGACGCAACGTATCACACAAAACCATGGACTATAACACACGAAACAAATCGAAAAACTTATTCGCGTTCCGGGCCACGTTTTGAAAATCAAAAGTCCCCGTGTGGCCTGTGACGAACTAACAGCGCGCCATTAAATAGGTAGATCCGGACGCCTCAACGCAAATATTTTGGCCAAAATATAACGGAATGCACATATTCACTACAAAATCCCTGGACCTTAACGACACGAAAAAGACCAAAAAATTTTCCTATTTCCATTACGGGCCAGTTTGAATATCCAAAGTCCCTGTTTTCCAGTACGAACTACGTGCGAATTAAATAGTCGTCACGGAGTTGCCCGACAAAACTTTCGCAAAAATCGGCGGATCGACATAGACGATAGAAATTCCATAGACTATAGACTCCAAAAAAACTGAAAAATCGTATTTTATCCGGGCCACGTTTGAAATCAAAAAAGCCCACGTTTTCTCCCCTTGTGACCAACGCGTCGCCATTAACATAGGTCGTTCACGAAAGCCTCACAAAAAATATGTTGGCCAAAATATCGTCGAGCGCAGCATGATCAACCAAAATCCATAATTGATAGACACACGAAAAAATTTGAAGAACCCCTAGTTTCCGTTCTGAGCCACGTTTGAAATCCAAAAAGCCCACGTTTGCCCCGTTAAACCAATGCGCTCCATTAAATAGGTCATCACGGGAGCCCACGAAAAATTTCGACCAAAGTACAGCTGGACGCACATATCTCACAAAATCCATGGACTATAACACATGAAAAAACTGAAAAATCTCTATTTCCCATTTCGAGCCACGTTTGAAATCCAAAAAGCCTATGTTTGCCCCTCTGAACCAACGCGCACCATTAAATAGGTTGTCAAGGGCGCTCACAAAAAATTTCGGCCAGAATACCACAAGACGCACATATCACAAAAAATTCATTGACTATAACACACGAAAAAACCGAAAAATTCCTATTTCCCGTTCCGGGCCATGTTTGAAATCCAAAAATCCCACGTTTGCCCCTCTGAACTAACGCACGCCATTAAATAAGTCGCCACGGGCGCCCACAAAAAATTTCGACCAAATTACCGCCGGACGCACATATCACACAAAATCCATGGACTATAACACATGAAAAAACCAAAAAATCCCTATTTCCCGTTCTGAGCCATATTTGAAATCCAAAAAGCCCACGTTTGCCCTTACGAATCAAAACGCGCCATTAAATAGGTCGTCACTGACGCTCACGAAAGTTTTTGAGGAAAATACCACCGGACGCACTTATCACACAAAATCCATGGACTATAACACACGCAAAAATTGAAAATCCCTATTTCCGGTTCCGGGCCACGTTTGAAATCCAAAATCCCACCTTTGCCCCTCCGAATCAATGCACGCCATTAAATAGGTGCTCAGTCGGCCTATGATACCTACTACACTTTTATCTTATATGTGCCCAGTCGGCCTATGATACCTACTGGGTACCTTATGCTTCGTATTTGGTGCTCACCCTACACCCTGCATCTTTTGGTGCAGATCCTAGCGTGGGCCATCGTCGTTAGATCGCTGTGATTCATGCTTGGAGATCTGTTGGGGACTAATTCAGACTGAGGGTGAGCTCTTGGCGATCAGAGCTTAGCTTTAGTTTATCTTTTGCTTTATGTACTCTATTACCATTCAGAGACATCTGTATATATTGTTTTGGATCGTTTTCACTCCATGTATGTAGTTCTGGCTCTATACTATGATACCAGATTTTTGGGGTTGGTTTAGCTTCCGTATATGTGTATATATATATTCCTGTTATCTATTCTCTTTATCTTGTTCCCTTACTTTTGCTTAATAAAGTGTTCTTCCGCTTATTTGTCAGATAGTAGCCCATTACTAACTGTTTCGCGCTACGGTGATTGGTTCTCCTACCGGGGGGTTGTAGGTGCCATCATGACTGAGAAATTGGGTCGTGACAGCTTGGTATCAGAGCTCTAGGTTCACCGGTGTCATCGGTATAGGAGCCAATGTTTAGTAGAGTCCTGCGGATCGAGGCGGAGACGTTCGTACTCAATCTTCGGGAGGCTACAGTGACATTTTAGGAAATTTGACTCTTTCATTGCTTCTGTGTCATGCGTAGAACCCTTGAAGTTTCTGGAAATCTCATTTGTTCTATTTCATTCTTCCGTAGATGGTTCGTACGAGAGCGTCGGCATCAGGCGAAGATGAGCCTCCCACTCCAGCTAAAGGTCGAGGACGCCCTCGAGCAACGACACCTACTAGAGCTGCTAGAGTTGAGATATAGCCCGAGCAGCATGTAGATCAGGGGGAAGCCCAGGTACCACCAACTCCAGTACCAGCTCTAGCGCCCACTTCTGTGCCAGCTCCAGCCACAGCTCAGTCTCCAGATATTCGGGGATTACTATTACAGCTTTTGGGTATGATTGGAGAGCGGACTTCTGAGGTAGCACATACATCCGCTCAGGGGGCAGCCCTGGGTGCACAGAGTTCAGTAGCGCAGCCTGCTACTGCGGCTCCCCGTGCGGAGGTCATTCCGGTCCCATCTGTTGCACAGCCTCTTGCTCTTAGCCCAGCTATGACAGAGTCGGAGCAGAAGGCGTTGGGTAGGTTTTTGAGGTTAGCACCTCCGAGGTTTGCTGGTACTTCTGGACAGGACCCACATGAATTTATTACTACCTTTGAGGAGATGTTGCACCATTTGGGTTTGTTGGAGGCTCACGGGGTTAATTATACTACATATCAGCTGGAGGGTCCAGCTAAGTTATGGTGGAGGGAACAGGTTGCTCGCAGATCTTCTACATCGCCTTCTTTGACTTGGTCTGAGTTTTATAAGGCCTTTATGGCCAAGTTCTTACCTCAGATTGATCGTGAGCATCATAGGGAGAAGTTTACTCACCTTATGCAGGAGTCTACGACTGTTTCAGAGTATGAGACCCGTTTTCATCAGCTCGCACCATTTGGAGCTATGATCATTCCTATCGAGGCAGATAGGATTTGCAGATTTGTATGGGGTTTGAGGCCAGAGATCAGGCAGCTAGCTGAGATATTGATTGCCGGTGGTCGGTCATTTCAGGCTATCACAGACTATGCCCGTACTGTGGAGGACTTACAGTGAAATGATCTGGGGTCCAGAGATAAGAGGCCTCGACATCAAGGTGGCTACAGTGGTTCAAGATATGGTGGCAGAGGTTCAGGACAGTGGGGCCGGGGTTATCAGCCACAGCAGCACCAGGGTCAGTCCAGCCGACCAGTTCAGGCTTCCCTTCAGACTTCCAGTAGTACCCAATTCGAGCAGGGTCAGAGCAGCCATCAGGGCTATAGCGGCCAGTCTTCGAGGGGTACAATTTCTAGGGCATCAGGACGTGGTGGTCATACGGGATCTGATGGTTCATCCCGACCAAGTAGGCTGCCAGGGGCTTGTTTTACTTATGGTGTGATTGGTCATTTTGCTAGAGATTGCCCTCAGCAGGGTACAGTTCAGCCGGCCGAGCCTTTACGAGCAGTTCAGCCTCCGGCTAGAGGGGGTGGTCGTCAGGGTAGAGGTGGTGCTCCGCCCGGCAGAGCAGGTGGTAGGGATGGCGGTCGGGCAGGTGGAGGTCATCGTCAGTTTTACGCCGTCCCTAGGAGACCGGAGGCAGAGGCCTCAGATGCTGTGATCACAAGTACGATTTCTGTGTGCCATCAGTCTGCTATGGCTTTATTTGATCCTGGATCCACTTGTTCATATGTATCTGCCTACTTTGTGCCTTGTTTGGGGTTGGCTAGTGAGCCATTATCTGTTCCTATTTTTGTTTCGACCCCAGTAGGAGATTCTTTAGTAGTGGATCGGATTGTCAGATCCTGTGTGATATCTGTTGGTGATTTGGAGACTTGGGGTGATTTGATGATCCTTGATATGCTAGATTTTGATGTGATACTGGGCATGGATTGGTTATCCCCTCACCGTGTGGTTTTGGATTGTTATGCCAAGATGATTACCATAGTCGTGCCTGGTGTATCCCCGATTGTGTGGCAGGGTTCTGTTAGCCATGCACCGTCTGGGATCATCTCTTGTCTTCGATCTAGAAAGTTAATTTCCCGTGGGTGTTTAGCTTATCTAGCATATGTCCGAGATGCTAGTGCTAACCCTATGTCTCCTGAGTCTGTTCCTGTGGTTAGAAACTTCCTTGATGTGTTTCCTACCGACCTGCCAGGCCTTCTACCTGAGAGAGATATTGATTTCGCTATTGAGTTAGAGCCGGGCACCAGGCCCATTTCTATTTC